>DWGJ01003801.1:0-12686 GCA_018246895.1 Aspitha aspitha aspitha | reverse complement strand
GCCCCGCGCCCCGCCCCGCCGGCGCCGCGCGCGCGAGCCGCTCGCCGTGCCGCTGCGCTCGCACCTCGACAACTGAACCACAACCCAGCCGGTGCGTGCCGCCTCTCAACGATCTCCTAACGCTCTCTCCGGTGTTTGTTATTTGATAATACAGAATTTCCTTTGTCGAATTTAAACAACAACAACAACACATCGTCACGCCAGGTCCCTTGCGGGGTAGGCAGAAAGCGGCGAGTGCCAAATATCCCTGTCCCTACAAACCTGCCGTGCTTCGTCTACATTCATCGTTCTCTTCGTGCATACACGCCGGTTTCGAAGGCTCTTGACTCCCCATCAGTCAATGTCTGACCTATTTGGTCGAGATAGGACAGTCGAATTTAAACTGATATTTAAATTGTTCACGCACTATACCCTAGCCTATGTTTTTTTTCATTGTTACTGCGGATAAGTGTTAATTCTTTATTGTTGACACAAGACATACATTCATTGATTTTATGTTAATTTACAAAGGCGAGCTTATCCCTATCGGAGATTTCTTCCAGAGAAGGAAAATATATGTATGTAATTGTAAGTGTAACTGTAATTGGATTAAGCTGTTGTTATCCCTAATAAATAAATAAACTTTGTTACAGGTAACGTAAATCCCGTTTTTAACAGCAAGTAGGAGTCTTCGGAACCCACCTCTAGTGCAATTATCGTGTCCCCTCGTTGCCAAATATACAAATACAACACACGCCGGCCAATACCAAGACGCCTTTTATATCTGTAAAGTATTATGTTGATGTGTTACATTTATTTATAGAATGAATAATAATGGTATTGACAGACAACTTTATGTTTTTAAAGAATAAATGATGAATGTATATAGTAACTATTTGAATATTTTGATTTTCTTGTTCATTAACAAGGCGAATATAAATAAACCTGGTTGTCGCGCGAGTGAGTTCGTTTTAAAGTTGAAATAGTGGCATTTTTATACCAAAATGTTACTGTTTATTAATCGCTTGTTGACTTCAGTATTTAACGTTATCCAGATTTCAATTTACAGATATGTGACATATCTGTGTGCAATATTTTAAAATTTATACAATCAATACGTCACGATTTTTATATCTGTTTCAATAAAGCAGTTCCATTTATATTTTAATCGTATTTACAGTATCGCATCGCGTGGCGTGTCGCGGCATTCATATATGCGTTAAAGTTTATCTTCTTAATAATTAAAAATGAATTTTAGTCTGTACGACTTTTATAGAATCGTGAACTATGCATTTGATCAAGTGATGATCTTTAGCAAAGTTGTTATGCATAAGTCCACCGAAGGTTCTATCACCAATTTTCGACAGATGGCGCCACTGTCATTCCAATGAATTTCATAATTGCCGTGACAGTTCATGCTGATTTGAATTGAAACGACAACAACGAAAGATTTATTTTAGTTGGCGTCGCAATGCGCGCAGTATCCTATAAAAATAACCGGTATATCGGATGTAAATGAATGTTTATTACCTGTTTGACTACAACATATCGCATTGTAAAGTGCAATCGCTGTATACATAATAACGTTTCGCGTCCAGTGGTGATGATCCATTGTATCATGTTAAATAAATTATACTTATTTAACAGTGTTGTTTTATTTTTTTAGTGTGCTTTGATTTTTATGTCAGGCTACACCCGGGCAACTGACTGACTTCATTTACACCAACGGTCTGCTTGCTCAATAACGCTTTTTCGTTACGTGACGATGCCTACCAGTACAATCCACTGTGTAAAAATACTTCGTTTCAAAAGAGTGGTGACAACTTTAAAACTACCTATTTTTATGTGTATGCAGTGCGTCTATTGTATTGAGAATTGAAGTGTGCAGGGATGTTTATGCACTTAGGTGCTTTTTTATGGGGAAGAAATCTATACACTACAAATTTGCACCGCATTTCTAATGTGTGCGAAGTTTGATAATACAGGGCTACCTCGATAGATCATGGTTTTAGCCCTCATGAAAGGATACCAGTTTCCAACACTTAAACAATAGGCATGTCAATGATAATACCACCAGCGACTACGATTCAGTAATTAAGAATAATAATGATGCAGCAGTACACAAGAAAAACATTGGAACGGTTTTAAAAATTCACACGAAGAGATAACTTTAATTTTTTGTCGTAAAGCGCAATTCCTCAAACGGTTGACTTTTAAAGCCCTCTGCACTCCACTGCTATACCAATCGGAATCAATTAACTCGCTTGCATGGAATACAAATGTATTGTGCATGCAGTTAGCCAATTTTACCGTCTGTTGGTTTAACTTTACCAACGGGCTAGCCCAATAAATTTTCATTACTCATGGACAGATGAATTGTATCAATTTTACATGACATAAAAATTATCATTCACACATTGCACACAAACTATTCAAAGATTAACATTTGTGTCATCTTTTTCCGTAAGAACATTTTAAATTTAGAAGTTTTATTTCTTTTGAGTGTTGCTTATTTAAAAATTGTAAGCATATCCGATTTAGAAGTCACTGGGTACTTACACCGTTTCATTAAAGGTTTTCTCGACTTTTGGATGTGTTTTGGTGGATTTATGGTCCATACGACGTGCCGTATTTACTGGAATCGTGGGAATTGACGTGTGGAGCCGCTGTCATTCAATTGTGATTCATTGTTTTGCGCAGGCATTTTGAAATGAATAAAGATTACGTATTCGAGCAACGCTTCTTCAAAACATTGCACATTGAGGCTCTTGGATGTAATAATTAAAGTTCTTTTATCTGTTTAGTGAAACAAGGACTAAACCTACAATAATTACGGTTTATTACACAAATATTTTCTTCCGAATTAAATAGATTATTCTGTTGTATTTTAGAATTTACAGTAAATTTACAAAATTTTACAATCAAGAACAATACGTACTTATAAAAGTGTATTAGTTCTTACGATTGTAAATTCAAATGCCTAGATAGATTTACAATTCCGAAAGGCATCTAGATTCCTATACGTGCGAAAGTTACAAACCGACGCATCAGTAATTGAATGATCAATCTAAAATTGTTGTATGTGATCTGATAAACAATGTCAAGTTGTCTAGTTTGGGAACGGATGGCCACGTATAATTGGTCTCGAGAATTATTATTTCAATGTGAAATCAAACAATCGAATATAGATCCAATGAGAATCAAATTCCCCATAAGAATGATGCGGCGAATAAATAAAATATAACTTATAATGTATGTTAAATTCTGCGTGGAATCGAACTTGCTATTCGTGTTACGTGTGCCGGCGCCGCCCCGCACCGATCACTTCCGTGTGAACGTTAACTGTTGTAATTTAACTAGGGTTTTCATACATTACTCATGAGTTAGGACGAAACTGCCGATCTGTAATCGATTGAATGGAATTTATGGATGACGTAATACAAGCCTGAGAATTGATAGGCGACGGAGCGAGGCGAAATGTTTTATAGATTTTACCAGAAACGAGATAACCGTTTCAAATACGATGTTTTAATACATATATTGCAGATTTTTCTTGATATTTAAACTTTAAATTTATTTTATATGTAATAATGGGTACAGCAATACAAATTGGGGCTGTTGATAATTACTCTAGTAAATTAGAAAATACTACAAATTAGTAGTACCTAATGATAAGCCGCTGTAAATTTTCTTTCTGTCGCATCAATAGGCGTCAAGTGACATAAAATCCATAAACATCTTCCGTCTTAAAAGTTTTAAAATTCTCTACGTTCTAATTGCAGGGCACGGTATAAATATTCAGAAAAATGATGATAGATATGTCAAATGACATATTTCTAAGGATTATAATAAAAACACTCTGCAACTAAACAAACTATTGTTGAGTTTGAGCAAAATATCATACAAAGCACGTGTTAGGTTACGTGGAATATATATGTATGTGTACACATATTGTGTCTGTTCTTTGAGTTGTAATAGAGAAACCGTTGCAAATGTCAATAAAGTCGTCCCGTAGGTCGTGGCATGGATATAAACTAGGGATGTTATGGATATGAAATTTCGGATACGGATATAGGAATAATTATAATACCGGATTCGGTTACGGATACGGATATGAAAATATTTCGGATTATCCGTTAGTTTCGGATAGTTTCGGTTGTGGATATGAAATTTATTAGGAATTCCGAAAGTCAAAAGAATGCCATCGTTATCCGAAACTTTTATATCGGGACCGGTTACGGTTGCAGATAGATTTTTATATTCGATATTCGATAGTTTCGGTTACGGTTACGAAGCTCCTTAACATCCCTAATAATGACGTCATTGTCAACAATGTGGCTCTAATACAGCGGTTGCAATTAACCACTCCGTTGTAATATGTTATTAAGTAATAAACTATAATGAAGTTTCAGTGAACCCCGCGCGGGATCGCATACGAATGAGCGGCTGATGAGATGACCCCGTTAGCTCCGTCGTCACCATGCTGTTGGTTGCTTATTGTGGATACAATATATTCATTAATTACAAAGAAATCGCGGTTAGGTGGTGATAGTACAGACGAGGTGATCGTGGCAAGGCAACGAAAAATACACTAATTCTTTGAATAATTCTCAAATTTTTGTCACTTTCTTATTAATAAAAAGCATTACTTGAATAATATTTCATTTCAAACACAAATATTAATCATTTAATTGGTACATCGCATCCAGTAAACAATAGTAGTACCTATTATTAAGAATAAAACAGTTATAAGACTGCCGTTTTTATAAAAATGGCTATTTTTCAGCAACGCCAACGTAAATAAATTAATATGTATTATGTGTTTATTGTATTATCTCGGAGTGGCCTCCATATTAGCTCTGCAGTCACAACCCCGTCACGTCGCTGGCAGACTGCGGTCATTACCAGTGGTGACATCGACCACATACAAATCATGGGAATTAATCGTCTCGGGTCATATCGTTGAATGCCAACCCATTGCTAACGCGGCTCGTCCAGGAAGTTCAAGGCTCCACGGAGGTTACCGTACATGACTTCAAGTGTTCCGTTGACTGAATTATGCGCACGTTTTTCGTAATATTCCTTATTGTCTTTATGCCTACTATGTATAAATAACTAGTTTTTTTATCAAGGATTTTTGTAGGTATTTTATAAATGCAAGAATTATAGCCTAATAATAAAAATTCCAAATATCATTTTGAGTACCATTTTGAGAAAAACTATATACTACAAAGTTTTGATTAGTGTATGTACTCTGGGGTGTGTGAAGTATGAAAACTCATACTTAGATTATGAAATGACATAAAAAATATCCTATCTTTTAAGTTGGACCAAACTATAGGTATCTAAAACATTTCATTGAAATCGGTTCAGTGGTTTCGGAGATTAGCGCAAACGGACATCGTGACATGGGATTTTTATATATATAAGGATATAAATAGTAGTATTTCTACAGTCATGTCTTCTCAATTATCAAACTTAATAATAATGTACATGTTAGACGATTATCAATCATTTCACACAAACGTCAGCGAAGCACGGTTCCTGAGAATTCTACGAGGTCAGAAGTCACAATATGATTACTTGTTAATGATTTCCATACGTTTTATGGCTCATGCTCGACTTAAAGTCAATTATAAATATGTTTATTATTATTATAAGCACTTACCTATATACCTTGAACTTGTGTTGTGGTGCTTAGTTAGTAAAGTGGTAAATACATCCTGCAAAGGTCAAGGTTATAAAGTTGTCTTTTTCTCTATTGAAGGTTGTTGTGGGGTTTGGAAAGCTTTAGTGGTTACGTGCTTCGCGCTTAGAAGTCTCCATGTCTCTGTTCTTTAAGGCCTTAAAAAGCAACAGTTTTGGAGAGATTTATAATCCTTTTATTTAGATTACACCAGTGTTATGGTTCTTATGTGGGATGGTATGCATTTAATTTTTCCATTGCAGAAAAGTAATAGTAATAATTGCAACAACGCAATAGGTACCTAACTACGTTTTAAAAACGGTTTAAACATATAACTATGTAAATAAAATACATAAGAAACATAATATGCATTCATGCGTACCTATAATGTAATATTGCGTTAATTCTAAATAGCTGCGTTTGATTTATACTTGTAATATTACTGTAGATATTTATCGGCTACATACCTAACATATTTAATTGGTACCTACTTATAATTCTTTACATATTGTTAGTCACCAATAATATTAAGATTCTTTTAAATATTTTGATATTGCTACGAGAAATCTTATAGAATGATTGATCCTAAAATACAAATTGCAAATTAACAGTTTTTAACATTAAATCTAAGAGGATTGATTTATGTATAGCCGTTGCGTCGTGGTTTCTATTAGCGGTGGCTATGAATAGCTGAAATATGGCCATTAGAATAAATCAAATGAGACGATTTTCCACCTCCGCGGCTCGCGGCATCCATCACGCGATGACAGATACAAACCGATGTTTTTGTGTCCATACATCACACCGCCCCTTAACACCCCTAGCGTCATTCCGCGACTGTTGCGATCTGTATGATTAGCGTTTTTGAGTGCATTCCTACAACATGTTAACAGATCATTATCTTTGCTACTTAAATATAGAATCATGAAGAGGCGCGTTATGCATATTATCTAATAATATTTGTAAGATTCTTTGCCTTTTAGTTTTGAAGTAACATAACAATTATTCGTACCCATATTTATTAATACTAATACACAAGAAATTGTATCATGTTTTAGAACGGACTTGATTTGTACACCGAATGATTTAAATTTACTTTTTGTCTTAGGAACTATACAAGTACCTATAATAAAGATCCTTTGATACATCGGTAAATTAGTCGACAATTCATTATCCTAACAGATTAACGTTCGCGTTCTTCACAACATCCAATTGTTTTACACAAATTATTGTATGATACGAGTACTGTTGGTGTAATTTTTCCTACCGGTACTATACACTACATTCACCGGTATAATAACGCAATTTTAACTTGCTAGACATTAACTTACAACTTGTAAAATATTTTTTATAACAATCATAAGTAAGACACGATATAACACTACCTGTGTCTATTTCCATCAGTAAACTCGTATTATATACTTTAATCTCAACCGTAAACGGTGCAAACTGCTCGATATTTTTAACTAGCTGTGCCCGCAACTTCGCAAGCGTGGAAATCAATATTTTCCCGTTTTTGCAACATTTGTCCTGCTGCTCCACTCCTATTAGTTATAGCGTTATGTTGTATAGTCTATAGCCTTCCTCAGTAAATGGACTACTGAACACAAAAATAATTTTTCAATGCGAACCGGTTCCTGAGATTAGCGCGTTCAACCAAACAAACACTTCAGTTTTATAATATTATAAAAAACTATAGATGACCATACAAAAATTATTTACCTCATCACTACACTCGGTATTACTGTACGAATCCGTATACGAAGTGTTCTCTTCTTTCAGGTTGTGCAATGGCTGGCTCAACCTGGGGTATACCTTCTTCAAATGTCCTTGCTAATTACATACTCGATAGACGTACACCCCGAATTTACACATATTGGTCTCGTGCCGACCCCCGCACGCACTACCCAGCGCCGCCCGGCGCCGCTTGTCGGCTCGCGCTGGCGCTCCGGCCACGCCGTGCCCCACCGCTAGTGTGTAGCCTCGATGAGGGCGCTCCGTTGCGTGTTCCAACTATGTTTACCGTGCGAAGTTCGTCGTTTCGTTGTATACGCTCGCGAAATGTAAAACGTCCCGCTAATACACTCGGTCTCGGTTGTAAATGATTTTTCATAACCGACGCGAGTTCCCCATAGGTTTTTACTGACAGTTTTTTGGGCGTACATAAACTCACCATCAACTCGTAGTCCTCGCTGCCCACTGCAGTGATTAATGTCGCCACTTTCACTTCTGTCTGTATTTCGTTTGCCACAAAATATCGATCCAAACGATCAATATACACGTTCCAGTCGTCCTTAGCAATATCGAACGTGTCCATCTTACCGATCGACATTATTACGTGCAAACACATCACAGCACAAAAATAACAGCAACGCGCATATTTGCACAGCACCTCGTCGCCACTGATAAGTCTTAGACAGTCTAGGTCCACTAGGCATTGGTGATGTCGTTAGATATAAGTGGAACACAAGTGCACAGTACAACGCTTTAATTCGAAAGAATAGATATTGTATGTGAACTACCTACAAGGTATTTTTAACAAAAGATCTTAAACTACCCCACATATTACGATTATATTATAAGAAGAATCTATAATCTACGTTACAAGCTACAGTCAGCCTTAAAAATAAAAATGTAATTCAAAATTTTGTTTTATTAAAATAGTTATTAACATAGTTATTTAAGTATTTTTAATTTTCGTTTTTGTGGTTGTCCTATATTAATTTTATTATATTATTTATTACTGATGGCGCCAAATCTCCGGCGTCCACGCCTCATATCACCTCTCCTCTCCGAGACCTCAGATCTTATCACATTAAACTTTTGAACACAATACTTATTTACATAAAACAAAATTATATGTACACATGATGCTAACAGATTTCCCAAAAATAAAGTTACCTGTATCTGTACATGCGACTTACCTAGATATTTCCATAATAAATCGTCACATAGTATTATTAGTTTATTATTATATAGTAAGCTATTATTATTTTCCACTTCAGTGTACTCGAGAATTAGTAAGTTTCAATCGGTTTGTGAATAAAGTTAAGAAGGTCATTAGTATGTATGAAACCGCCGCTTTTTTGTAGTCATTGGAATTTGGTCGGATAACCAGCGTTTGTGTTACTGTTTATATTTACTTAATGCGAAATATTTCACACTGGATATTTATATTATACTAGTGGACTTGACCACGCGTCGCCGTGGTTATATTATGTCAAATCATATATGTCAACTATCGTGCGTTCAGAAATTGATTTTAAGTAAAAATTTATGGACAATTGACATTTCTTAGTTACTAGCGGCCCGCCCCGGCTTCGCACGGGTATAAAATATATACAGCCTATGTCACTTACTGAAAAAATGACTAAAATTGATCCAGCAGTTTTGATTTATTTTATAAAAACTATCCTATCTTTTAAGTAGGTTCAAATAATAGATATGTACAAAATTTCATTGAAGTCGGTTCAGACGTTTCGGAGATTAGCGCAAACGAATATCGTGATTTTTATATATATACGGGATTTTTAAATATATAAGAAATATATTGACTACGAACGGAAAATAATATCACACTTTAAATAAAAATATAAAAACACTTCAACGCTAATCGCCACAGACAGGGTACAAGGCATAAAAATTAAACCGAAACCGTAAAACAATTTTAATGTTAATCGGAAATAGTGTATTACACCCTCAAGTTTAAGAACCGACTGTAAAGACACCTCGGGTATCGTATTTTCTTTGAAAACACTTTTTCAAGTTGCGTCGTGCGGATCTTCGTATGTTGGAGGGTTATAAGTAGCGCGCTAAAAACACAGGGGTAGATACATCCAAGGGTGTAGAATGACGGATGTCTTTACAAGCGAGAGGAGATGTCAGTAGGGCTTATGTCTTATTCCGAGTCTCAAAGATTTCATTATAGATACGTGTGTATATTTTAATAGGATTAAAGTTGTTTCGTTACTTAGTAAATTCTTCACCCAGTAGTGAGTTGAACTGAATGAACTGAATGTCTAAGCGAAAATATTTAATTTACATTAGACAGTACCTATTAATAAAATATGCGTTTGATTAAGATGTCTTTGTCTTTGTCTAGAAAAGAGACCAACAAAAAAGGCTTTCATTTACAGCGTTTGCAAAGCGATATTTTTCTACATAACATTATTTGTTCTGTAAATGATTTAGTAATTGTAAATATGTATATTGAACAATAAAATCGTGTTTTAATTTTGTACGCCGTAAAAGGCAAAATATGGATTGAACTAACAATTCTGTAACATTTTTAAATGACCCATATTTGTGGATATAAATGTCTTTGTCTTTGCCTTTGTAAAAGAAAAGACAATTTTTACATAGAAACTTTGAGAACCACTCATCCCAAAGCGATAACATATCGTTCGCGCGAAAGATAAGTGTATCCTCATCCCAGTTTTTTACACCTCGTATCATAAGGTTGCCGATGGTTACAAAAAACCACCGTATCCTATTGCACCCCGCTCTCCCCACGTGCCATTCCAAAATAACGTTCAAAAACGTGCGTTTCATTTACGTGACGATTTTGTTATGACTGAAATTACTTATGAACGTTTTTTGACGCGACATCCGTAAATAGACTGTGCGATAGGTACCGAGTACAGAGTTACCTTTTTTGGTGCGACCAAAATATCCTAAATGAAATATTTCAGAAATTTAATTCTACATTGACACAGTCATTTATATGCATAAATGTAATTGATCTCAAGTCATGAAATTTAATTTTAATCGATATTAATAATGCTTAGATGTTCTTGTGGACTCATTAATAAATGAATCGAAATGTCTGCAGTACTGATAATGTTATATCCTAGACAAGGGTTTTAATCAAACATCAGCGTGCAGAAATAGTTGACGACGGAATAAAATAAAGATATAAAGCAATTCATTTCAGAAAGCAATCAAATTTGACCCACTAAAAGACATCCCTTTTGCGAATCAGTCGATAGCAACATGTTTTGTAATAGCAAATACATAGTTTAACATGATCCGTTGATCACTTGGCTATTTCATCACATTGATTATATTAATGAAAATGTTAAGAACTGATAAAATGGACGTAAAAATACAATTGGGCATATTTACGATAGACATATGTTTATACCATTCGTAATATATTAATTAATTTAGAAACTGTTTTAAGTATTTATTCATACTGATATATAATGTTCACTGAGGGATCGGATGTTAACGTTACAATAGGCAACCTTTGTTCCTTTCTTCTTGTTATTTTATATTATGTACTACTTTTGAACCTAGGACCTCGCTTTTGACGTGTCACTGCCGCGCATGCTCTTCCAGCTTTTCGGATGTATCTGAAAGTTAATTTTGTATCTACTATATTTTAAGTGTATGATGTTTCGTAAGTAAAAAAAATGTTTGCGCCATACGAGTATCTAAGTGCGTGTTAGAGATAAAACATTTTCCTCTTCCATACTTATCGAGGCTTTGTGATGTCACGAGATAAAGGGTCCAACCTACTGTAGTGCGGTTACGACGGTAATCGAAAACTAAACAATGTAATACGTAAGTTCTAACAGTAAGCTATAGTATTGAAAAAAGGCATTCATACTTCATAACGTTTTTATTTTAGACTGGGTCTTTTCAAGGTGATTTCCTGTAACGAATTTTTCACTAACTTAGCGGGGTGCGAAAGTCAAGCGATGATGTGCCAGTGAAGAGGGCAATGATTAATGGCTTTTGAAAGCTTCCGGTGGAAATAAATGTATCATCAGTGTTGAGATGTAGGAAAAGTTGACACAGCACGGGAACATTATATTATTTTTCTATTTAAAACAAGAAATAATTTCTCCTGTTGTGTTTTTTATCTGTGCTATCTGTGTTATGGTAATCGGGCAGCTGACAAACATACATATAGGTAATACGAGGTAATACTTATATACGCGTAGATATTTTTATTACACCCAGACACAGAACAAACAAATGTGACATTCGCACAAACGTTAGGCCTGAGTAGGAATCGAACCTATAACCAGCGGTTTTGCAGTCAGGGTATCTAACCACTTGACCACGAGGTCAGTCGTTTGAGTATACTCGTACAATATAATGGATAGTATGCTATCATTAGGCGCGGAAATGCCATTATAGATTTTCCATTACGCACGCAAATGGACCGTTGCAGACAGTACAAATTTGGTCGGGTCAGTAACCGAGGCCGATTGTTAGCGTAGCGTAGAATATGATTTCACATTATTACTTACTACTACTATATCGTCACGCCTGGTCCCTGACGAGGTAGGCAGAAAGCAGCCAGTGCCAAATATCTCTGTTCTTACAAACCTGCCGTGCTTCATCTACATTCATCATTCTCATTATTACTTTCTTATATAAATGTCATTACCTGCACTTTTATAAATCTTACTACCTGTGTCCGCGGCTTTGTCCGCGTGGAAATTAATATTTTCCCGTTTTTGCAATTGTCAATTTGTCATTATTGCTCCACTTCTATTAGTCATAGCGTCATGTTATATAGCCTAAAGCCTTCCTCAATAAGTGGACATCCAACACAAAATTATTTTTTTAATTCAAACTAGTAATTCCTGAGATTAGCGCGTTCAACCAAACAAACTGTTTAGCTTTTTAATATTAAGTATAGATAATTCTATATGACTCTTATATGTCATACGTATCCTATTATATTTATTACACATTTCGTTTTTAAGACTTGCACAATATGTTTGACTCGTGAGTCATCCCCTTGTTGCGAACCGGAAGTCGTTAGTTCTATAGACAGGACGTGGATACAGAGAGCGAAGGCTTTATGTACAAGTATTGTGGCTGTCATGGTGGTCCTAATAAAATTCTAGGTTTCATATATCGTGAAGATATATTTTGCATTCAAATAGGATTGCGACTTAATAATTTTGTATCAGTTATAAATCTCCAATCTATACTAATATTATAAAGCTGAAGAGTTTGTTTGGTTGAACGCGCTAATCTCAGGAACTACTGGTTCCAATTG
>DWGJ01003800.1:0-12687 GCA_018246895.1 Aspitha aspitha aspitha | reverse complement strand
GTACCGTCGCTCTTTGAGTGCATTCGTAGAATGACCCTTCAACGGCCGATTTTATCTGATCAGCCCAGCGCATTGGAGATCTACCGCGACTTCTTTTACCGTCAACTTGCTCCTGTACTATTAGTCTGTCTATGGATGCACCTTCACGCCGCGACACGTGTCCGAAAAATGTCCTTAAATGTCCGAAACATTCAGCACTTCAGCACAAAAAAATCAAGTGCGAGACGGAATCGTGCACATTCCATACCATCATCTATTAAAAGAAAATCACGTTTGTTGTATGGGGACCCCCTTTATATTTTCATTTTTAGTAGTTGTTGTTATAGCGGCAACGGAAATACGTGAAAATTGTGAAAATTTCAGCTTTCTAGATATCACAGTTTATAAGATACAACCTGGTGACAGACAGGTAGATAGACAGACAGCGGAGGCTTAGTAATAGGATCCCGTTTTTACCTTTTAGGTAGGTAACCCTAAAAAAGGTCTTCACATAGACATCTGTCTACAATAAAAATACTATTGTAAATATCAAATACACTTTATTTTAAATCTTTTCGTCTTGCCACGTCCTACCGTCTTTTCATTTGTCGAAACCATCTTTTGTTTTCTCTTTTCCCCTCATACGGTCTCCATCAGTATCATGCTTACTCGCTCACACCATCCTTTTACTTCCATACTTCATTAACTCTCTATCATGCTTCGTCTTACGTTCCATTTCTCACATCTATTATAAGAGAAGTAGGAGAGACAATTACAGGTTGTCGATGTTGTCAATGTCGAGTTCCAACTGCATTCAGTCTTCAGTAGGTCACACATACATACATTGTTTTCATTCTTTTCACACTTCCCCATACCGATTATCTCTCGCACTTTTGTGCCATAGTAATCTTAGATGATAATTTTGTCATTTGTCTTCATTTGTTTAAGGTGAATGACGAAAACGTCACGTCAATGAAAACACCCGAAGTAATCGATCTGTTGCGGATTCTTCGCGGATCCATTTGCATCACCGTGCTACGGCCACCCACACAGTGAAGCAGCAAGCAGCAACGAAGATAGTTACAATATAATGAAATTTACGTTGAAGCCAAAAATGTTCTGGCAAGCTATAACGCAGGTTAGAATAAAAGCCATTGAAGTATAAGAAAGAACAATTGCACTAAACTTTTACTCTATAAACGATAAACAATAATTTAAAACAAAAAGTAGATTTCATCGATTTATCCCAGTGACTTGTAGTTTTACAGGTATCTGGATCTCCCAATACCTGCGTATCAGGTAATTTATGACAATATTTTTGTAATAATGACTCGGTCAAAAATATGCCAGTCAGATTTAAATTTCTAAGATCGGGGAGGTGTTGATAAATATTTCTTTGAAAACAAATGGGCGATTAAGACATCCTACTTAATTTTTAATGCAAATAACCATTTCGTTGATATTACTTGTCATATGTTATTGCAAATATGAATTCGTAGCCCCTTAGGGTAAATGAACTTGAAATAACATTACAAAATTATATATAGAACTGGAAATCAAATTAAATACATATATTGCATTAATATTTAAAATATTTTGAATAAATTATTATTTAGTGACACCGGATGAAGAATTGGGTATATCAAAAATGTCATTTACAACACTTATCAAATGAACGGGAATTGGTATTATCACACCATTGATAACAAAATACTATTTTGAAACAGGCTGTATATATGTATAATTATTTGCAACAATTCAGAATAATAGTTTGTTATAGTGCTTTTCAATCTTGGGTGTACGATACGACTTAGACTATCAAGAATTCAAGAAGCAACACAAAAGTTTAACATATAAACTTTAAACTTTACACATTCAAATACGCCTATCTATCATACATGTAGTTTCAGTATTCGTATATATCGATATTAAAACTGCTTAAAAGTTCCTAACCGATTATTTTGTTAACTTCTTCAACTATTATTAGTCATTTGTGTTATGTAGAAATAAAGTTGTCAGTTAAGCTTCTAACATAACATAATTTGAATTCATCCATTAGTATCATTAAAACGAAAGTCTTTATAATATGTTCATTCACTTAGTATCCATGTATTTTAAGCGACTTGATCTAGCATTTCGTCTCTAAGGAATCTCATGAGAATTTTCAGTCTGTGAAAAATAAATAGTCTAGATTACAAACAATTATGTGTATTGATCCCGACCAACTTGACGCAACGAATAAAATTAACAATATTTTTCCGATAATGATGACATTTTATATGCCTTATACTTACTCGTACTGTATCTTATATCTTAAAGAAATGTGCTACAAATTATTACTTTATTAGGATTACGAAAATGTAGTGCACAGTATAGTTAAAGGGTAGCATTCTGTTGTGTATTAATTTCTTTCAAAAAAATACCGTATAACTGACGTCGTGTTAACGTTACTATTCATAAGGACTCGTTATACTGAGTTTTAACCAACAGATAAATTAATAAAAATACCATCTAAGTAAAATTATGGGTCAATGCAAGTTATTATTTTCACGTCAAGATCTGTTCACATGTTGACGTGTGAACGCAGCCTTGTACACACAATGTGCTTTAACACAGCCAATCTTTAGGAACTGTTACATGCGTACCTACTCATAATATACACGGAGTACCCTAGTTAATAACGACCTATGTAAAGAATAAACAAATTTTTCATTCTTACAATTATTCACAAATCGTTAAAATCACCATTATAAATGTAAGTTCATAAACCTACTGGAGTTAGCAACGTTACATTTAACGGTAATTGTAGTTGCTTTAGATTTTAATTCTCAATGGAATTGCAATGCATTTTAAGAGCAATAATAATACATCATACGTTACATGTAAAATGAAATTCTCATAAAAATATAAGTATATCCAAAATAAAGTAAGATCAAAAATACTAAGTTTAGGCAATAATCATCCTAATTCTTATACATTACTTGTAAGGTAGATGAATTTTATTAATGGAATGGAAAAGAAAATTTAAATTTATGAATACTACTATACATTTCCCAGTGAATTCTGAAGGAAAATTCTAGTCAAATTTAAATTTTAATGAAATGGGTAGTGGGTCGCGGTGAATTCTTCATTATCAAATAAAGATCTATACATAAGTAGCCTTGATAATGTAGTGAATGTGAGACATAAGTGTGTCAATGACATGTAATATTATTATAATGTAACAAAAACTTCATAATTCCCATAAGTTACGTAATTGTTATCAAAATGAAAAGATTTTAAGGACAAATCAATTTGAAATCTATTTTTAATATACACACATTATAGATATAAGAAGTTAGCTAAATGAGTGTAGATAAACACACTTGCAGTTTAAATCACTAAACGAAACAACAACTGATATTCTAAAATTATTGTGATGGATTTGTGTTAGTAGATATTTACTGTTTAACATAAATTCTAAATGTATTTAATAAATTGGATATTGGAGTAAACCTTACAATGTAATATTAAGTATATTATGGTACTTACAAATAGGTGCAGTTAAGTTGAAAACAAACTAGATTGAACTAGTTCACACTAGAACAATTGATGGTAACCTTCAATAATAAACATTTAATGAAATGCCTTTGAATCATACATTTTACACATGAACATAATGTAAGTACACAATGTACCTACCACGGGACTTAATGTTCAACATTGAAGCATATGTACGTGTCGTACTGTATACTAAGGAAGTGAATTATAATTAATTATAAAGGATTTAATCCGTGTAAGTTCTTATGCAAAATTATAAGTAGATACGCTTTATTCTCACGTAGTATGCAGTTAACGCTAGATTGGATGCTGATATTAGGTCATCTATATCGTAATAAAATAGTACTTTTAGAATAACATCTGCTCAAGACACTATTAAGGTATATATTAAAACGACATATTCATAATTTAAGTCCGTACTGTTATTGAAGTTTACAACTTCGGAAATTATATGTATGGTACAGTTCAAACCGTAAAGAGAAATTATTAAGCCTTATTCTTCCCACTATTTATTAAGTTAATTGAATGTGGTATTCTCATCTATTTTTATGACAAGCATTTTTTACTAATAAAAATATATGTATTGTTTAACTTCCATTGGTTGAAATAAAAGCTAATAATTGTACATCTTTGATAGCGATTATTTTAATTCATTGAAGTATTTGTTTTCTAAGCAGTATTAAAAAAATGATCTCGTATGAATGAGCAGAGTTATAATCGCTAACAAAGTTTCAGGAAAACAACACCTTTGTACACGCAATGTACCTTTGTACCGTTATTGCAAAGAAAATGTGTTGTTAAAAAACAATTGCATTGCTATTAGAGATATAAATATGTATCTAGTGAAGTTATAACATTCTTATTGCATGTATTTTTATTGGTGAAAACATATGGAAATATTATTTTGAATGGTGCTCAAATTAAGATATATATTATTATATATATAGCTGGATGTAACATAGTTATGCATCGCTTGCTAGTCACACTATGCCTTACACGTGTGGACTGTAGCCGTTACGTTAATGTTGAAGTTAATTTTATGGAAATTTCAGTCATAGAATTATTTAATTGAAATGTATTATAAACCTTATCTTATAAAATAAAATAAAAAATTATAAATATTAATACGGTGTTTCATTGTTTTCTTACCGTTTGATAAATGACTATAACATATTTTACGCAGTGAAAGGGCTATTTGTACCCACAGCTAAAACTATTTTACCTATTAAAAGACTCTGCAGTAATCAATAATAAATATGACATTTTATATTGTATTAATATTCTCTAATTGTATGCGAGTTCATTGACCTTGTTCCGTTAAGATCGTTAAATATGATAAAGATCTGAGGAATAAATTCAAAAAAGTTTAGACGGAACTAAAGAATAACAGTAATTTGTAGATGGAAAATTTATATGTATTGATTAAGCAACACCTCTATCACTAATAATGGCCCAAATACAAAGTTTCATGGTTTTATCTTCGATAATGACGAACTTCCATACAAACTTTCATCCCCTGTTTCAGCCCCTTCAACCCTTTTTTCGCGATAAAAAGCGGTTTAGGCGTGAAAGTCGACCAGACGGACAGACAGACAGAGTTACAATCGCATTTATAATATTAGTAGGGATAGGGATTGGTGGGTCGCAGTTGGTTGATATGAACTTGAAACAAGTTACGTCAGTCATCTTCATCAGTGTTACACCTGGGTACAATATGCGTGTAATAGTTTATCGCACGACCAATGGGCGGAACGGAGCGGTGCTCGCGTAGGCAGCGCCATCCATCCGAGACGCATGGAAATTCGTGCGCAATGGAACGTTCTATCATTCATGTCAGTGACAAATGTCAACTAAGCGATAGGATTATGTTTCTTGATAGTCGTTTATATATTAGCTTATATCATAATTTATTTGGAACAAAATGTTGTAAGTTATCCATTTTTAGTTTTCAAGTCTAGAAGCCAAGGGTCTTCATAATCGGTGTGCATGTGTGATAAGGGATGAACGCGTATTCATAACTTAGAGAAGATTCTTAGAGTTGACATATAAATTTTCAGATATTTCCAATTTTTGTCTTTCTCTTTTATAATTTATCTGTATTTGTCATGAAAGTATTAGTTAGGTATATATCGACGTCAAGAACTAATTCGATTTTCTTGGTAGATTTTGTAGAAAATATTTTACTTACGGGATGAGGCAAACCGATAGATACGAGTATTTATTACTGTAACGAAAATATGGTTGTATAATATGAGTCACTGTATCCAAATAACTATATTACAATTAACATAAAATATCTGTTAAGTACATTTATAACGTTAGAAATTTCCCGAGGATTTGCGAATATACGCAGTTTCAAAACCGTTAAAACGATATAACAGAGTTGGAACATAATAACAAACCCAGAAAGGAGGACATTCCGTTACAGTTAGCAACGAAGTAAAAGGTAATTAATTATTATTTAATCTATGGGCTCGCAGCATATGGCTGAACGTCACGGTCAACGGAGTGCACCTCGCGGGCCACGCTTCGCTGCACAACGACCGCTCCGAATTCAAATCAGCACAACCGTCTTCATCTTTTCTACAGTGCTCCTAGGGTCTTTAGCCTTTTCTTAGACATAATATTACAAGCTTTTTATAAGACAAAAACAAAGACATTTATTTGCACAAATATGGTTACATTTAAAGATGTTACAGAATTGTTAGTTCACTCCATATTTTGCCTTTTACGGCGTACAAATTTAAAACACGATTTTATTGTTCAATATATTTACAATTACTTAATTTATTAACTTGGCATATTTGTTTTTCCGAGCGGGAACCTTGCGACTGAATTTTAGATCAGTCATCTGTACCCGGTTCAGCAGAAATATGGTATACGCCATTATTCTCGATGACAAAGCATGCTTAGCTATGTGACGTCATTCTAAATCCAATCTTGTCATTGCACTTGTCATATTTTTGCACTTCTTTTTGGACTTGCTGAGGAGAACACGAAAACTACTACATTTAAATAAAAGCTTATTTATAAAAAGTTTCTTTTAAGATTAATTTATTAAATTAAGCTTTCCTACTGGTTATACTTTTTTAGGGTTCAGTTTTAGAAACGTTACTGTTAGTAAACGAACGAGGATCTTGTGATCTGTATTAAGTATTTCAGTATTCGTCGACCAATGTTTGTATTAAATTCAATGTAATTATACACAATTTACAAGAATCTACGATCGAATCAGTCCAAAATTCCTACTCCGATTGTGTTCATAATTATGCCGAGATTTTTCATAATATGCTATAGAATACTATGAATGCTGCAATTACTTTTGCCGTTAAACAATAGTATCAATGTTTGTGCCCCGTAAGATATGATATTTTAGAACTTTGTTCTCAAGAATACATACGCATCTTCTACGTCCTGTCATTGGTTATCGGAAGAAATTTTTGGCGGTTGATTTCGGCAAGAAGTAATAAGTCAGTGGGCAGTAAGATAATTTTGAATTTCGTTACATTTATTTCATATTTGTATACCTATAATTGACATCTAAAAACGAATGCTAGAAAAAATATATAAATAATTAACAAGAAATTAACCCACTACTAATGTTTAATTCCTTTTTGTCAACTATTTTTAAAACATCTCATTCTTGATATGCAAAATGAAGTACAACATATTTATCACTAATTTTATTTTATTTCTCAATGTAAATGATCGTTCAGTAACATCAATCATGATTATACAACTTCTTCGTAGTACTTCCTGTGTCTCAACGAGCGTACACGCTAGAGGAAGACGTCTAGCGTTTACAACTGATCTCGTAATTAAAAGTTCCATTAAAACCGAATCACGATCAGACTACGTAATACGGGGATGTAGAGCCGTGGACACGCGAACGACTCTACGTCTCTACCTGAGTGGCTCTACGCGGGCAGTTCGGCAGTTGCAACCAATCCGTCTGCGGCGCCACCGCGTTCATACTGTACCGTTCGCACCGGAAAACGGAAGTGCAGTGAGTGACTACCTATAATAATACCATAAATCGACTCCAATTACCATTTTGTAGAACGGTGTTTTATGATCAAGGACACCAAAACAGTGAGTAATTTTTTGTTTATAGCATGTGTTTTTAAAAGTTTTATATTTAAATGTATTTTTAAAATTAGGGAATCGAAATCATTGATGGTGTTATCATTGCATATATTTATTTTGAAGTATCCCTAAAATGCTATACAGAGTTTGTATTTAAATACGAAAATTAATGAAAATGTGTTTTCTTTGGTGTAAAAAGTAAAAAACTAGTTAGATACTAAAATACCTACATATTAAAACATTTTTTTTAAGGAGAGTCAGTCAGCTTTTAATGACTCTAAATTAACGAATTATTAGTAAAACTAATCGAATGAGTTTAATTCATGGTGTTGATTACATGACAGATACTAATTTACCTTGATCGCAATGATGATTAATATACGGTATGCGTAAAATATTACTTTTATAGAAGTTACTCGTATAAATCAGATGCAACTTAAGGAAAACTTTAATTTCCAGAATACATTATTATGATAAACGGTCGCGATTTCCCTTGTACCAGTACATATATTAAAACTCATACTCTACATTTTTGTTTTAAGAATACATATGTTACAAGAATAATATCATAATATGAGAGAAAGTACGCGCCTAAATTGAACATCATATAAAATACATAGTAGAGCGGCCACTGATATGATATTTTGCATTTATAAATTGTAACATTATTTTTAAGAGCGTTTTGTGATAATTTGATAATTTTACGAAATTTTATATATCAATCAACGATCTCAAAAGCCAGTGATTCGATTTACGACTTTCACTATTACTTTTAGAGAAAGGTAGAGTCTTTTGTCTAAGGAAAGGCAGCTTAGCAACGTACTTATATACTTCTGCTGCAAAACAGCAGGAAATTATTCTCTCTCTTCATAGTTTAAATTACGTGCAACTACCTATGTACATAAGAAGTCCAAAAGACCTCTACACCAAGTAACGGTTTCCATTTTTTGAAATTTGGTAGGTAGTATCAAATATATTTTCAAAAAACCTATTTCTAATAAAAAAATTACAAACGCTTACCCAGATATGGTGGTTAAGGAAAATATCGCGAAAATATCTTTTCGTCTTAGGGATTGCGCAGACGAGGGATAAATTCTATGTCGTACTGTTTCTTCCTTCAAAGGGGATTAGTTACTAACTACATTGTATAATATAAACGAGAGGCTAAATTGACCGCTTAGATACAGTCCAAGTCATAATTTCATTGTTAGTATATCCTCTTTCTTATAATCTGTAATATTACTACGTAATCATAGAATATTGGTGTGTTAACTAAGTGGCAAATTCCGGCCAAAATTTTGCCACGCTTCACGATCTCTCGTCCTTTGCGGACAATGCGTACAAAATGCTTTCCCAGTCACATCTTTACCTCATACTTTTATAATTATTCATTATAGTTATTATATCCAATTAATGAAGCAATTTGATCAGTAAAATTGAGTCATGAAAATTAAACTACGTTCGCATTAATCAATCAACCATGCGCATGTGTGTACATCACACGCTTGTCTCACCAGACACGGTACAACGCAAATGTTGACATGATCGATCGTTATCACATGTATTATTGATTCTGTGTTTTCGGTTTTATGGTGTCCTGGTACACTCGTCACCTGTCTCATAGCTAATAGCTAGAGCCGCCGCTGACACGTAAACAAATTACCGCGTGAAGTAGATCGTGACAGATCACCGTTTATGGGTCAGCCGATATTATTATCACCGTGCAAATTGGTTATCGGTTATTGCTAAAGAAAGTGTTATAAACCCGGCGCAGTGTGTTGGAATATGTTCCAGGCTTCCCACAGACGCAAAAGAGACCCGTCTTTTACAAATGTAACAAAGATGCGTAGATCTACGAATCTTATAATACATGTAATACGAAGTTTGAAAATCCTATATAAAATGAGCTGTGCCTTTGTACTAATATTGGTTCATTTGCTTTTTCATATTTTAAGTGCAGAATTTTATGATGTGAAAAAAAAAATCTATGGAATCTCAAAAACTGAACATGAGATTCCTACCTACGAGATGTATTTTAAATACAAATCAAGTAGCATTGTAAACCCCAGTAAGTACACGCAGAAAGTAAAAACTGTTAATCATTACGCATAGTAACATCTAGTATTGCCCGATTTATAACGCCTCGATATTTTTTAGTGTGTTTGCAACACCGGATCGAATTACTATTGCAGATGGACGTTTGTGTAATATCAAAAGAACAAAACAGCTTAAAAGTAAAGACTTATTTCATTTTTTTCTCAGATATTGTATTGCAATGTTATAAATTTATTAATCTTAAATTTATTGAAGTAATAATCTTACAAATTTAAAAAAATAATTTTATACTTAAAATTTAATAAAATAAAATCGATACGAAATACAATAATGCTTTACTAAGTTAAAAGCTATAGTATTTTAGCCATAACGATGGTAAAAAAATAACAATGTTGAAGTCGCGATTAAAAGAAAATAACCAAACTTCTTATTTTTCCATGATTTATTTAATGTGTATTATCTCGCGATATTCCTGCAACAACTTTCTTGTTATATAAATAAATTGTAGCCATTAGGCTTATAACAATCGAGCGTTAGCACTTTGAAGAGTTCCCATCATTTTATTGTTAAGCAAACATTTACTAAATCCGAAGAGATTTGCTCAATTTCATGAGAACAATCTAAGCAATAATTCAATTTAGCATTGGCGGGGATCTAATATAGCCACTTTGTTTGATCAATACCAAGAAATTTAAGGACACCCTGCGGGACAAGTTTGAAGCTTACGATAACAAGGAAGTTGAGAAGTAAGTTTCAGTCTAATGTAACACTCTCGACTAGAAACTGCCTAATCACTTATCGCTTTCCATATGGGTCATAATATAACACACTTTTTTCAGTTTAACTCAATATTGTGTGACCTTCTAACTCGCCAGTCCTTACAATCATTGCCATCTATCTATCCTCTGCGCCCTTCGGAGCTCAGAATTTCGTCACTCGTGCATAGGAGACCGCTTCCGCATTCATTATTTTCACAGATCATTCATCATCAGTTACTGTGTCAAGGGTGCGACTGCTTCACACAGTGCAAAATGCAAATAATACAATAAGAATAAAATAACACAAAATGGTGTTTTATCAACATTTTAAAAATGGCTGAACATATACATCAATTCACTTTAGATCGATAGAAGTAACAAACGGAGATATTATCGAAATGGCAAGATGACTTTTTGTCAAATTAGAAATCGTGTGAAGAGTTTACATCCACAATACCGTCTATATGTGTGATACATTATAAGTATATATGTACACCGTAAATATGTATGTGTGCTAATATCGAAGTTTATAGATTTTTTATCGCTCAATCATGTTGTAATTTCCTGCAAACAGACTTCTCTTTCTTTGATATAAGTAGCTATTGTATCGAAGTTTTTAGTATTTTTAAACAAAATTGTACCTTATTTTGCCCACGAATTAAGGCATCCCATTTCCTATAGAGAAAAGCGAAACAGAAACGTGATTTTTAAAAAGATTCCATGTTTTTTGCTTGATTTTTTATATTTCGAGAGAGCCTCAACTCTACATTTAGTAACAATAACAAGTTAGTGCTTGACAAAGCTTAGCAGCGCACTAACACTATTTAGACCGTTAGAATAGCGTGTAATGGTCGAATAAAATTTATGAAGGGACCATTAATTCAGTGATGAGCGAGAAAACAACGAAGGAGAGGGAGGAAGTGAACAGCAAGTTAATAAATTTATATACGGTTATTTAAGTAAAGGTTGCGCAGCAACCGAAATTCTAGAATACAATGACCGACCAGAGCAACAATAGATAAATAACATAAATAATTTCTATTGTCTTTGTGAAGGAAAAGTGACGCATTAGTACTCACCTTCATAATAAAATAATCACATTTGAAAATGGAACGAACATCATTATGAACCTGCTTACCGTAATTGGAATTGTTATATTCCATTCAAAGTAACGAGCCTTATTGTTACATGGTATGGTATAGAATTATAGATTGTTTTACTGACATTTGGTTTACCCAACTTGGTGTCACCTGTTTTTACCGCAGTGAGGTAATTTTTGAACAGCCGTGTCCACACACTGTGAAAAAATTAATAGATTTAAGATTAGACGAAAAAACTGTTCATACTCATACCTAATGTTTATATTACTTTACATTTAACTGTGATAGTAACCATGAATAATTTTTGCAGAAATAATATAAGATAACATTGTCTAAGTAACAAAATGCAATGTACTCGTAATATTCACTCTGTTGTCATGACAACCGAGATCTTAACCACAATATACGCTAACTGTGAAAAACAAAAAAATGTAGATTCTATTTATCTATACTTCTATACTAATATTATAAAGCTGAAGAGTTCGTTTGGTTGAAAGGGCTATCTCAGGTGCTACTGGTTCGAATAAAAAAAAATGTGTTGAATAGTCCATTTATTGAGAAAGGCTATATAGCATCACGCTATAACCAATAGCTGCGGGCACAGCTAGTCATCTATACTTCTAAATGTACTCGTTATAAAGTACCTATTCACTGTGTAAACTCGGAAAGCTTTTTCTTAAGGTATTGGTGTTAGTTTTGATAAATATAGCCAGTAGGGCGTCCGCGGCGCAGGCGCAGGTGAGCGGCGAGCGTGGCGGCGCGACCGAGCGTGGCGGGAACCGGACTCGTCCCTACGCGTATCCGGTGTCGTCCCTTCCACTGATATCTTGCGAACACCGCCTATCTCGCCCGCATTGCACTTGACATTTTCTTTTTTAATTAACCATAGAAATCCAGCATGATAGGAGGTTAGGAGAATAGCGATTAGGATACCATCGGCCAGTCTTACAGCCCTGATTATGACTTACCTGTATTACTAGCTGTGCCCGCGTGAAAATCAATATGTTCCCATTTTTGCATCATTTGTAATTGCTGCTGCACTCCTAGTAGTTAAAGCGTGATCTTATATAACTTATAGCCTCCTCAAAAAGTGGACTATTTAACACAAAAATAATTTTTCAAGTGGAATCAGTAGTTCCTGAGATTGGTGCGTTCAACCAAACAAACTC
>DWGJ01003799.1:0-12688 GCA_018246895.1 Aspitha aspitha aspitha | reverse complement strand
AGAACGTGTTATTACTAAATAAAATAAAATTACTCTTAAAAGAGAACGACAAATCAAATACTAATAACTGCGCTTATTGATAAAGTTGTTGTTACCTTGTTGTTTTTTTGCTACCTATTGTGTAAACTTTCATCCTATTTTATATACAACAACAATTGCAAATTATTTTGCAGATTATTTACAAAACCTAAAACTCGGTCATTTTAATATGAATCGATTCTAATATGAAAAATACAATGTGGCCCTTATTATGTTTTTATTGAAAATATACTCCATTAATGCAAAGATACGTTTTGATTATTATTTATGAGTTTTATTACGACCTTAAAAGGTAATTTGTACCGATCATTTAAGAACTTAGCGTCATATTTCAGGATCATTACATAGAAACTATGCAATAAAGTTGTCAGATTCATAGCCCAATTCATGTCCCTATTGCTATAATATTCCCTATAATTAATGTCGTTGTACCGACCGAGAACTATAATATCTCTGTTTTACATTGTATTTTACAAAAACTATTAATTTCAGTACAGAGTAACGTAATTTATTGGGAAAAGTCAATGTGGTCCTGATAGAAGTATGTAATAGGTAGGTTCACCTGTAGCGAGGGCACCAAGTCGTCGGTGTCGGCGAGAGCGATGTCGGCGGCCTCGCTGCTGCAGTCCATGCGGTCGTCCATGCGGTCGTCCATGCGGTCGTCCATGCCGGCCAGGAAGTCCTCCGGCGTGTGCGGCATCGAGTAGGAGTGCGTGACGGCCATGCCCAGCCCGCTGTCGGCCGACTCCTGCCGCTGGTGGTCGGCCAGCCCCGACAGGAACGGGTCCAGCGGTAGCTCGCCGCCGCCCGTGCCGCCCGCTCCGCCCGCGCTGTTCGTCAGCGACGACACGATCGACGACGACTGCCGCGCCATTAATTCCTGCTGGAGAAATTTTCATGCACCTCGAGCACATATAATTATGTTTTCGTTATATCGCTTTTATTTCACGGTGAACGCGTTCGCGTTATTGGTTACCGCCTGACACCAGAATTTTGAAATCGCCGTCGGCGAACCGATAGTGACCGAGATATATGCTAACACGGCATCGAATAGTTTAAATAGGCAGACTACGTACAATGCCGCCCGTGCATATTATAGCGACCGTCAATAAAGCGACAAATACTATTTAATATTTTTCAAATAGGTACGATATTAATGTAGTTCTCATAGTTTTGCAAACATTCCGCTGATACCTACTGTTATTAATAGCGTTAAAATTGTCTTACTTATGTTACGTTGTACGGAGTAAAGTATACAGGTACAAAAAATGCATGGAGGAAAATTTAAAAATTATATATAAAGTCTGTTAATTTCTATTTTCCTATTTAAGATAAAAATGTTTCTATAGTAGTAGATACCTGGAGTCGTATCTCCTGCTGGCGTTGCTTGAGTCGCTCGCGCTCTCGTTGCAGCGACTGGAGGCGTTGTTTCTGCTGGCAGGCCTGCAGCGTGGCGTTGGCCCAGCCGCCGCCCGCCAGCCCCGCGCCCGCGCCGGGCGTGCGCTGCAGCTGTGGTGCTGGAATACAAAATATGCACATTTAAAAACCATTAAACCGCAATTCACTCTAGTTTACGGATATCGTCCATCATATACCTTTCTCGCTCTCTCTCTCTCTGCTTCTGATACCTTTACCGCTCTGAGAAAGTAATCTATTCTTATTTCGGAAGCGGACGTGAATCATAGCTGTCGATAATCGATTAAAAACTATGCGACTTAATCGATCCTAAAATTTAGTTGTTATTGTAAAGCCACAGACAGACCGAACTTACGTATTCTAGGGTCGAACCAGGACGTTGTACGCGCGGCATGGTTTATAAAGTAGATCTCTCCTTCCGGCGTCGTCGCCTGTTCCCAACCTTCGGGCAACGGCCCGAGAGGATCTGTTGGCGTGCTACTGCTTGTACTCTTCGCTGCTGAAATAAATCAGTCACATTCGGTTACTATACGTCAAACTTTTCAACTCGTGAAATTGGCAATCGATTTGATCAACAGCGACTAGTTGCAAGTCAGCGTGGAAATAGAAATACGTGGCGGTTGCACGTGATCGGGAGTAGTGTGAGCGCATAACGAAGATTACAACGGCGATTTCTAAGAAATGGCAAAGGAAAACACGCGGCCGGTGCGCCAGTGTGGAGCTCGCCGGCGCACTTACTCTTGCTGCAATGAATCACTTCGCGCAACGGATGTCGCCGCCGTGCGCCGCCGCGCGCCGCCTCATCCTCGGACACGCGTTCGTATTACACATACAGCTATACACTTATCGCATGTAACTGACGAGTGGCCATTCATAAACAACGGACGAATAAAGATGCACAAGTGACTAATACAATCGTATTTAAATATACCATACAGGTGCACTTGCAGATGGTTGGTAGCCAACAAGTAATTTTAGTCTACAGAAGTGCGTATGCAAACTGCACTATTCAAACTACACATTGTAGCGTACAGTCTTAATGTATAAAAATTTATAAATACAATTTTCTGGTTCATCAACCCTTCACGACGTTACAGTGTTGGATATAACACTGCTCTTAGATTGAACTGGAACATTGAATCCGAAAAACCATAGTGGTCAAGTGAGGGTTGGCAGAATTACTCGTAAACCATAGAGATCATTATTGCGATCTCTTAAACTGGATAAGTTTCTCCACAATGTTTTCTTTGACCATAGTAATGAATACTACATACATATTTCATCTACAAAATTTTCCAAACATTTCCTGATTAAAATATAAGCCAAGTATATAAAAAATTACTAATGAACATTTGAAATCAGTAAAAAAATTTCATCTTAGCAGTTTATTATAAAGAAAATGATTAGTGGGTGTAACAAACAAAACTAAATGTAATTATATAGCAGGTGACTATGGACTATTATTCATTTAAGTGAACTTGATATTTAAAAATCATAACTTTTAAAAGTATAAGTAATTTAGATTTTTTTTCAATATAATAAATACAAAGGTGAACAGGATAAACACAAAATTATTATAACAAATCACAAAACTACATATACAGCTTAGTAAATACAGCTTAGTAAATAGTAGTAAGTAGTAAATAGTTTTACATTTGAAATGTATCATACACGCACATTTGTAGAATACTTGCAGTATTTTTGAATATTCAGTCAAACACCTTACAGAGGCCATATGTAGCAGTCGTAATTAAGAATAATTTACGCTAATCGTTATTCAACCAACAGGCAACGGCCATAATATATCGTTTGTTTCCATTACACGATTCCGCATCAGAATTATATTATTGATTTGATACCATTACCATTTACTTTAGCGTTGCGTTTAGAATTTTACGCATGGAAAATAAACATATGGCATATTCTAGTAAACAAGTGTTTAAAATAAAATTCACGTTTTTAATACAAAAACGCAAAAATCAGTAATTATTTATTTCAAAGTTATTAAGATTCGATGTTGAGTAATATTATTTGAGAATTAAAACATAGTTAACATAAGAAATGATATTATAAACCATGTTCAATATGCATTATACAGAAAGTGTTTGTAACCTCAAATTAGCGGATACCATTGCAATGGGTCATGAGAAAGATATTTTATTTGAAAGGCAATATGTTATCGTGACATCAGATTAAAACGAGGAATTCACTGCAAAAACATTCGTATATCAGGTGATCTACATAAACAGAGCATGT
Source organism: Aspitha aspitha aspitha (assembly GCA_018246895.1). NCBI lineage: Eukaryota > Metazoa > Arthropoda > Insecta > Lepidoptera > Hesperiidae > Aspitha > Aspitha aspitha. The sequence goes on along the minus strand of DWGJ01003799.1, from coordinate 8,977 downwards.
TTGCGTTTATCACGAACAGAGAGATAAAAACAGATCAAACAATGTCACTCGGTGTTGATAGAGTCGGTAGCGCCGCGGTGGGTACACGCAGTGTCTGAACGTGACTAGAGCACGTATTGAAGTAAACTATCACATGAGACAACACCTAAGCTGAACGACACGTGCCTCCGCGACCATTTCTATTTTTCTACAGCCCTGTTATTTAATTTCTGAAGGACTACTGTTTCGACACGATACAAAATAAGCCTCCGAACACGCACAAACTATAAATAAGCCTATAGTGGCGGCGCCAGTATGAAAAGTTTGGTCGATTTGAAATTTTACTGTGGATACGTTGAAAATGAGTTCAAAATGCTTTCGCTTTCAATTTGAGATGCTTAATAAGAGTTCATATTGTTTCCATAATTAATACATATGTAATGACAATGTTCATTTAAGCGCGAATATGGCTCCTGCGGCTTAATTATGTATTTTTTGTAGTTTTCATTACTTATCTTACAATTTCGCCTAAATCTAAATTCTTGACAAAAAGTTAATATGCCGCGCCCGACGTTCCTTCACGCCAGCGACATCTAAGGTTTTTTGGCAAAGCTCTGGGAACCCGTAGTATCTCCAACCTTCTAACTATGTCACTGAATGCGATTTACATACAATCAAAAGAATTTTTTAAAGGACACACAAATACTAAGTAAGATATACTCATTTCATTTTCCCTTCAATATTTAACAGCGAAAACAAATAAGAAATCACTTCCTAAAGCTTGGAAATTTTATAGTCTTATTGTTAGATAATAATAGGAATAACAATCAGACAAATACCAAAGTGATTTCACGTTGGTTCTATATATTACAGTTCCGATTGGCACGGTAAAAATTACGAAATCTACCCAATAACAATGGTGATGCGTATGCCCGAGGATGACCACGATGATTAGCGTAGCACTTAGGTACTACTACAAAACTGGCATTTGCCTGTTGTGTCTGTTAATGTTGCTCGTAACTTTACATTATTCATCAGCTTTTGTCTACGAATCTTTATAAATAATACGCTCACATGTTCGTCAAATATAGTAGGTATTTTAGTCCTGCCCTAATAAATTAACGAATATTTTTAGAAGATATCAATAAGTAGATGGCTAAAGAACTGTCTATCTGTCCGATACTTGCAAAAGTAGTCGTTCTAGATGGAATAAACAGTAATGGCGCTAAGAAATGGAGCATTGGCAGTATCTAAAGCTTGCCTTAACGCGGATGTGTCGCAAGAGAGCAAACCGCGGGCGCCAACGGCGCGGCCGCCGGCGCCGAGACTCCGATGTATTTTCCGAGCACCTTTCATCGCTCGTCTCGCATCGACCGACGGAAACAACGCGTTAATTCCCGTCATAAAATCACTTTTAGAATTCAGGTTATTTACTTGTTTTTATTTTAGTTCCATGATAATTTTAAACGTCGCTCTGAAGCCAATTAGATCACGTGAAAACGAATCGAAGGCAGGCCCCTTCAAACTTCACAAATAACAGAGTGTCCTTTTGATGTTTTTCATATTAATCAGACCCATTAAAGACAATAGCAGTGAATATGGTTACCTGAGAAGTGTTACTATTTCAACTTAGAAGTATTGCGATTTAAAAATACTATCATAATGCGACCAAGAGAGATGTAGTGGCATGTCAGTTAAATGACGAATAAGGTTATTTATATAATCTCTCAAAACAATTTTGTGTCTTACTCGGGACATGTTTATAAAAATATATTCATAATCAATCCACCTGTTGATGAACGTAGAGTCGACAGATAAGATAAAATGAATACTATCGCAGATAGTACTGAGGACTGCGTTTATCAGGATATTGAAATACGTATAAGAAAAATTAGCTAATACATGTTATGTTATGCTTTTGAATTACTTACTAAGTCTAAAACTATAAGACGGATCTCGATTTTCATCATATTTCAATCATCTCTTATCTATTTCATTCAACGTATAGGTATTACTTATATTTTTTATTTTATTCTTACATTTTATGCTACTATTAAGTAGGTACTTACTAAAATATACAGTGTCGTTTCGGTTGTTACAATGTTCAGAAGACCAATGCCTGTAAATACGTATTCATTAAAACCTTTTGCTACGCATATTTATCAATGCAAATTCATTTCATTCAAATTAAAACGCCCGTGACGTACGTTCTTCAGATATTACCTAATCGTGGCCGAAATTGTACACTATCTTGTACAGATAAATTTGGATTAAATTTACTATTTTCTGATAATATTATTTGATCTAATTAACAATAATTTATAATATGCTATCAATCAATAACTACTCAAGGTTTATCGACTTGATATTAAATGCTATCAATAAAATTTTAGTTTTTGATCGATTCGTTTTATCGATACGTACTTTACTCTCCATTAAGCATGGCATATCGTTATGAGAAACGGTAACTCAAGAAGTCCCATAATACATACTTGTACATTCATGAAATATGTTTAAAAAAACTTTTAACCACAACTGAATATAGCAAATATTTGTGACAAAAATAAGAACGTTTACTGATTTTTTGAACCTATTTTCAATACAGTTTTGTGTAAGATGGCTGGTTCTCTCTAAAATGGATTAAATTTAATATGTAGTTGTCTAATAAATAATTTAAAAGGTATTATCAGCGTCAATTCAATGTAAATTTAAGTCTTAGTGGCAATATGCAATAATAGATCACTGTTTTGATCCGTTTTAATTATATTATATTCGTATAAAATCATAAATATATTTATCTCTTCTTAATACCTAAGCATCGAGCTCACGCATTCAGTTGTTATATGTTTTGTAGCGATGTCCTTATGTACATCTTAATTGCTATATAAGGTAAATTGCTCACCTCTCTCTTTTACCTAATGAAAGTATTTAATTAGTTAGAAAAGAAGCTATTAATTACAGTTCTGTGTTAAAAATAGAACACTGATGTCAATTTTGACAGCCATTAAGCTAATTAAAATAAAGTTACTTAATAAGAAAACGCTCAATGTTAAAATTCATTTCATTTATACTCTGATGAACGCAATGTGCAATATAAATTAATTAACTAAATAATTTTAATTGAAATTGACGTAGATGCTACCATTATAATTGTAAGGTAACCCGCATAGATTTGAATATAAAATTTCAAATTTATGTACGGAATGGATGCATAGTTAGTTATTTCATGACATTTTCACTTCGACCATCGTTTAAATTCGAAATTATATTATACTAGTGGACCCCAACACGCGTTGCCGTGGTTCAATTAAAATCACATAGAAAATCGTATATGGTCACATTTTGAAGAGCTCCAGCCGTAGTTCATGGGTTTCGTAACTGTCAAACATTTAATCTTCATCCCGTCGATACGGTATACTCTCCCCTCAAATTAAAGAACATATTTAAATGAAGGTTTCGAATCGACAACATATATGTATGTATCTATTGTACAATATTGGGATAATGGCGTTTTTTAAATTATAAATATTGTAGAATAATATCAGTAATGAAAAAGAGTTGACATTGACATACTCGTACATAAGTTATATTGGTTGTCAAATATCGTGCTTTCAGAAATTTATTTTATGTAAAAATTTATTGACAACTGACATTTATTATTTATTTATTTTATAAAAACTATCCTATCTTTTATGTTGGGTCAAATAATAGATACGTGCATAAATTCATTGAAATCGATTCAGTGGTTTCGGAGATTTTCGCAAACGAACTTCGTGACACGGGATCTTTATATACATACATATATGAGACTAGTGGACCTGAACACGCGTTGACGTGGTTATACATGTCAAATCATATATATGTCAAATATCTTGCGTTCAGAAATTTATTTTATGTAAAAATTTATTGACAATTGACATTTATTATTTATTTATTCTATAAAAACTATCCTACCTTTTAAGTTGGATAAAATAATAGATACGTACAAAATTTCATTGAAATCGCTTCAGTGGTTTCGGAGATTAGCGAAGACGAACGTCGTGACATGGGATTTTTATATTTACTTTATCAGCTTTAAATTTTCCGAAACTTCTAAACAAAAGTCCGAAGGAGCAAATAAAATACCAATTTAGTCATTGTTACTGTTGTACTGTTTAGTCATTGTTAAAGACTTGCTTTTGAATAGTGACTGTTCCTAGTAGAAGGACCATAAATGTTACTACGTTATTGTTTGTACAATTTAATTTAATTGTAACTCAAAGATAGTGAGAGTTGCCAAATTAAAGAAACTTTCTAACATATAATTTTGTAATAAGTAAAGCATAGATCAACATCGGAAATATACAACCTCTAATAGACACCACCACCTTCTAGGCTTAGATAATTGTAATGTAGCTTTTCCGAATAGTCGCACGTTATTCTGCGTATTGGCGTTATTGACATCCCAGCTATTCCAGACTCATTGCTCCTCAGCACAACATTCTCATTTCTATATATAAATGTAATCCAAGTTTTCTCGTACCTTCGTGTGACTATTAGCAAACTACAAAAACCCAAACACGCGTTTTTTATCTGTCTGTCAGTCTGTCTGGACTTATTTCCAAAGGTTGCACCGCTTCTGACGTGACTTTCATTGGTTCAGGTTAGAATAGAAGAGAGAGGCGACGTAGACGTAGGTAACTAAACAAACTTATGTTAATTTATTGGTGTGCAACGCGAAGGAATTCACAGATAAATCTAACAATATTAATTTAGCTTATTATACTGATACCTGGAGTATAACGCTCTTTAGAAGTTTCCGTACACTGGGACAACCCTGCATGAGTTTAATATTTGTTACTGGGCCATAGAGTGATTACCTGGGCTCGGAGCGGCGATGCTCTGTGCTGTGGCGGTCTGTGATAAAAGGGTCTCGGCGCTCTGATGTTGCACGCCCCCGGTGACCGCCTGCGCCGCCAGCGATTTGCGAGGATCCTCCCAAGTGGTCGTCTTGGTTATATGACTGGAAATAAAACATATTTAAATTAATGGTTTACAGCAAGGCAGCTCATTAGCTAACTTTTTAATTAACACATTACGAGTATGTACTATAATACATGTAAATCCTTAAATATACCAATTCACGAATAATTAATTATATACCTACGCATGAAAAAATATACTAACTAGAGTTCAATAATGAACGTCTGCAAATAAAAGACCAATGATCCCAGCCGTTTTGTTGCTAAACAGGTAGTTACTTCAGAATTTTTAAATTGTTTGGACGATTAATCAGCACGAAAAAAGAAAGTATTACGCTTCAATGTACGTGTATGAATGAACCTGTAGATTTCTGTAATAGTTTACACAAAGCGAATGGTAAATCATTTAATGATAACATAACGGAGTTTTGCAGTAATAAGGCGAACACTGAAACTGCGTGTAAGTTGATTATAGCATCTGAGATAAAAGGCGTGGCGCGAGCCGAATCTCTACTTAGCGGTCGATGTGACCAATTTGTAGGTAAACCGGACACGCCGTGCGACCTAGTGACTACACACTCGCCGTCATCAACGATTCTTTTACTTTCTTCACTGAAAGTAGGCAGCGTCTCGTCTGCTTACACTCAGACAACACCTTATACATATCGCGGAGGTTTTATTTATTACCCAGCCGTGGTGTCATTCGCATTCGTTTATAAATAACTTAAGAAGTATCGACTACCGACAGGACATTATAATCCTATCTCATAACACGATACATGTCAAGTTTGTTTTAGAAATGTTATTTATTGTAAGCAGTATGTATGTTGTAGAAGGAAAATGTTATTTATGTGAAAGTTTCCATTTTAATGACGAAAACAAAACTGCGCTTTATTATGTGTACTATTCACAAAAGAGCAGAAAAGGAAATAATTTTGCATTGGAAAGCGGGTTGAGGCATAGCCATGATGAATCGATTTTTACGGTGCGGTAATGAACTTGGCTGCGGTATCAGCTGGCCGCGGCCGGTGCGACGCTAGCAACCTTCGGCCGATCTAACAATCATTCTTAGGCATGCACCTGCACAACATTTTTCGATTAACAGTATTTTCTTGTAAATTGTTCCACAGAATAGTGCGTACGCGATTACACATGTATAAGTAATATAGTGTTTGTACGCGTATACCAAGCAACAGCGTTGTTGATGCTGCAACATTGCAAAATAATTGTCCTTAGTAACATGATTTATTTGTATAAGTGTTAATAAATGCGCTATCTAAATATTTAGCAATATATAGTCAGAATTGTCTTCTTCGTCATAAACTTCTTAATTTCAATAACAAAAACGGAATGTTAACGTTAGGATCGTTTCTTTGCTCTATCAATAAGTGAAAATTGGACGTGTACTACGAGTATGTCACGTTTGAAGTAAAAGTAATGATGACTGCAGTTTGGAGCGCAAGTAGACGAACAGTCCAAGGAAAGATTGGCGCGGCGGCGCGGCGTGGTGCGGGACGGTGCGGGTTGGTGCGGGACGGTGCGGTCGCGTGTAATTACAGTACGGAGTACGCAGCACAGCCTTCCGCGAGAACAGCTCCGGTTGCATAACACCGCCCCTCCAACTACGTTACATTTTGGACATGGCATATTCTAATAAGATAACATTTTGGATAACACTTGTATCACTGACCTGCCTATTTCATTAAATAACTTAAAGGTTCAATAAATTAAAGGTGAACATACTTGTGTATTACACAAATCGTAACTATGAGATACGTAAAAATAGGTTCTTAAAGTTTCTAAATACAAACATATTGACAGGCACACAACAACTTATACACGGCAAGGGCTTGGTGCGTAGTGATTTTCCTGTTGGAATGCCTGTACAAGCCAATTTTTTGGGTGGCTAGGATGAGCCTTTATATTACAGGACACGTTGAAAAGATCAGGTTGTTTGTTTTCACAGTTGTTATTTAAAGTTCGCCCGTTGCCTACAGAAAGGCTAGGCTTTTACATAAGGCTAGGCATTTGGTTTCATTCCGATGTAACAAATATTAAGCTAGGTGAAGGCTTCGTTAAGTCATTCACTTTATGTATTTTAACGTTTATTGTCTATCACCAACATCCTGATTGGGCAACGATAATATTGTGACTATACCGGAATCGCAGTAGCTCAGTATTTTACCGCCCGCGACCGCGAGCTAGCCGTCGATCACAACGTTACGGAGCTCGTCATCCGAGCATGTTTGTACACAATCCCATTATTTACTCACACCGTCGCACTGCCTACCATCGACGCTTCTTAGTAATAACCGACACGTATACACAACAGAACATGTGTCACATGAATATTATTAACGAACGATTTCGTAGATCGTAAGCTTGTTATAATTAGACTGACGATTCCTAATTAAATACTTGTTACACGAACCTCCTACTCTACTTGGAAACGCGCTTAAACATTCGAAGCCATTACGCCAAAAGCGCTGACCATTAAAGTTTCAAATTAATAAATTAAATTACACGTAGGTAATACCGGGAAAATGAAATAGAAGCGGAATAAATAAGACGGCACTGACTTCAAAGTGAATGATTGTGAATTGCGTGACGCATATGACACTCGGGGAAATTAGAATATAAATAGAGCCAGTAAACAATTGCCAGATGACAACGAGCATTGAGAAACAGAATGTCTTTCTCTTGCGAAGGCCTTCCACTCTTACACAATAGACGGTTGCAGTTTCTCGATAGCACAAATACATGCCACCACCGCCTAATAGGGTTGTCTCGAACAAAGAGCTTATTGTACACTTGTTCATAAAATAGCATATCTATACTGATATTATAAAGCTGAAGTTTGTTTGGTTGACCACGCTAATCTCAAGAACTACTGGTTCGAATTGAATAATTATTTTTGTTTTGCATAATCCATTTATTGAGGAAGGCTATAGACTATATAACATCAAGCTATGACTAATAGGAATGGAGAAACAATGACAAATGTTGCAAAAACGGGAAAATATTGATTTCCACGCAGACGAAGCTGCGGGCACAGCTAGTTTTTAATAAGCTCGTACCCATGTTCTGTTATCCATATATGTAAAGTGGTAACAAATTTTACAGCAAATAAAACGTACACATGTGTACGTACGTCAGCAATATCTGAATGAGAACGTACTTTAACCTATTAAGACAGATTTATGTTGTTCGGTTCAGTTCCGAGTGAACGTTATTTTATATAAATGTTTATTTGTTTGTTTTCCACCTCGTATCATTCCGGAAGGCCGAGGTCTCGTTTAGCTAGTTGAAGCAGGAACTAGCCGCACCTAGCCGTCACACATCGTCGTTAGGCTTGTTACACATGGACGATTGCATTTGTCTCATTTAAAAATATAACTCCGCACGACAGTCTGAATAATACCAATGCCATCTTGGATCGCTTAATTAATTATTGTGAAAATTGTAATGTTTTACTATTAATTTGTTTTTTCCTATTGATACAATAATTACTTTCATCAGCAACACAGCTCTGCACTGGATTTGAATATATAAGGTTATTTTTAAATCGATGTATTATAATTGTCTACATAAAATCTAGATATTGAAGCGGACAGTCGCAAGCACACAGTTCAGACAGCCGGATGAGCGTTATGTTCGACGCATCCTCCTTTGCCGCGTAATCTTCAACACAAATGTACAGCCAGCAACCTCGAAACAAAGCGGTTTATTTACTTCTCGAGACTGATTACGTAACCGTACGAATTACGCGGTTACCGTTGTACATTAATTTCGATCCCGGAAAACCAACAAATCGGGACAAGAGTTAATAGTAGGCAGTTATCGCGACAGCCATTCTGAATACTGTGTCTGATTGTTATTACTTGTATTAGTTATAAATTATTTATTATTTATAAATTAGTTAGCGAATTATCTTAGAAATTTGTATATTAAAAAATTAAGCTATTATAAACGCAATAAACTTAACCACCCACTTAACAATAAAGTAATTATAAATATAATAAACATAATGCATCGCC
>DWGJ01003798.1:0-12689 GCA_018246895.1 Aspitha aspitha aspitha | reverse complement strand
AATTTTCATTTCTTTCGCAATAGGAAAGAGAGGCAGCCCGTGAAACGGCTAGGTCAGAAACGACATTTATTGACTGTAAGGCGGTACGAAGTTCGCCGGGTCAGCTAGTATTAATATACATAGACTTGGTTAAGATGTCTTGGTTGGATGAACGTGTATGCGAAGTGTAGTCATTCCACTAAAAATTTGTGCTAGATCACTTGTCTATACAATAGCCAGTGACCGACGGGTCAATCTTTTACTTTGATTCCTTTGTCAAATAAATCTTTTGTTAAAATAAGAATAGTCCCTTTTTGGCAACGTGTTCACATTCAAAACTCGAAGTATACATCAAACGACATTCGCTACGCATTTGGAAATACGCCAAAGCCGTGTCCGTATTGTATTTCACTTCTCACTTTGTCTTTTGGAAATTAACTGCACGGAGTCAAACACAGATGGGATCATTTATCAGTAGTTGCACCGAAATTGGGTCGAATCGGGAATTGACGTGACTTTTTTGTCGACATAATGCGAGCAAACGGCACTATTGATGCGAAATGTTCACTGCTGTTCAATGATAAAGCATTGATTGTTGTTCAATGATAAAGCATTGATTGCTGTTCAATGATAAAGATTCGATTGAACGGGATTAAGACCGTCCTGACTAAGCGTGGATTGACAGTCTTCATGCGTAGAGACATCTATGGAAATCTTTAAGACGTATAAGTTCCGTCACTATATTTCCCGTTAGTTTTATAACGAGCGATATCAAATGCTAAAAACACAGCTCTGAATAGACAGAGAGAAATGACAACATTTTGAAACCAAATCCTCGTACTTTGATTTAAAATCAAAAACAGCATCAAAAAATAAAAAGCACACAGAAAAGATAAAAATTGGAAAAAAATTAAAGAAACAAAGTCATTTCAATATATAAGTACATTAGAATGATTGGTCTGTGTTGTAACAAAGTGCATCGCAAAACAAAATACGTACCAGCGTTTATCCGACTTGCAAGATAGACAACGGAGAAAGACTTCTTATCGTCGACAAAGAAATCCTTGCGAATGTGAAACCAATGTAGTCGTACGGTGATCTTTGGATTTTTCATGCAAACATGATATCTATTCGAAAACAGATAAGTTTGAATATGCTGTGCACATGAAAGGTACGCTTGTGACAGTTGATATGGGTCTTATTCTCGAACCGCTGCTGTAAGCTTTTTTGAATTTAAATAAACATGTCGACGACCACTGTCTGTGATTTCATTTTGCGGACCTTTTTTTGTATCTTGGACAGATTATTTGAAGGCTCTCTCTCAATGTCGTCTACAAAGACGTAGACATAGATCTTCACTCGTTCTGCATAAGTCATATTAGTTTTGACGTATTCCGAAGAAGTTTTCAGGCATTATGCGATAGTAAGTGTTACGACAAGATTACTAACGAAGCAGGCAAAAAGCATTGGATGTCAAATATCTTTATCTTTATAGACCTGAAGTACTTCTTCTACATCAATCTTTTCCTACCGGGCTCTGAAACTTCTGTCTCCCCCTTTAGCCGGTATTTGAAAGAAGGAAGAAGAAATAATTTGGCTATTATATCTACCAGTTACATAGAAATAAGATAATGTTCATGAAATGTTATCATCAGTGTAGATTGCCGTTCTGGGAGATGAGACTTGGGTCCAACGGTATTATGATAAAGGGGTTGATAATTACAATGCAGATGGTGGTGGTGATGTTGGTGATGGTGGTGCTAATAACGATCATAATGATGAATAAAAATAAAAACATAATGTTGATAGGGTTTTACGAGAATTTCAAATTGTATTATTTCTAATTAATATAACTTTCTTAAGAGTCGGAATCGCGTATAACGCTGGCCTGAATAAGAATTAAAAAGCATTACATACCGAGCGATTTCCGCCTCTCTAAGCTTCCTACAAAGTAGATAGAGAGCGCATTGAAACGAACTCCATTGTGGGAATTGTATAATATATATCTAACGGTTGCACAGACAGACAAGATAAGCTGGTTTCTCAGACGAATGGTCTGCAATACTTTTAATGTATTATACACTTACATTTCAAATATTTATTTTACTTAATGGTTCGGTAATTCTTCACTTTGTAGCGCTCTGCCAATGAATAATAGATTAATAGTAGATGTAATATCGTGTACGCTGTTGTCTACCTTTTTTTATATTGTGACTTCTTTGCTAAAAACTGAAAGTGAATTTATTGAACAGATTGCAATCCCCTTTGATAACAAACGTCATTTATTGACTTTTTTTGACTTTATCGTTATATACGTTTGTGTGGATTCTTTATTTTGTTTTAGATGGGGGATTTGTTGATATGATAGCCTTAATAAACATTGTCTTCCTATCTAAATACAACTGCTTATTTGACACACTCTAAGTAAAAAGATCAGTCTAAATTGATCATCCTAAACACAAAATCGGATTCAAAGCAAACACTATTTACTTAGCGGCAGACGGTAAGCAAATACTGTTTTCTTGGCAAATATTTGTTTGTGAGTAATAGGCGCGGCTTTAATGTTTTCAACGATTACTCGTAAATAAATTTACCGAACTGCCAACAATTTATCACCAAACAACCAAAGGTGGTAACGGAATCACTGTCATTATGGTAGTCGGATGAAATTACTGGCTGCGTACACATGTTTATACTTTTTCTTAAAAAAAATATAGATTGTAGAACACGAGAAACACAAATTTGGAATGTCGAAATTGTCTAAATTACAGATTAGGTAAATTACACAGCGACTCAGCCCTAGCTTATGAATGAGGCAAATGATATCCAAATTGCGTTCGTCCTGTTCCATGGAGGATGAAATGGCAAAATTTTCTTTGCCCAACCCAAATCTTTTTCTTAAAGTATTTGTTTTACCATAGACAAGAAGCTAGGTAATTGTTAGAATTGGATTAGGCTGTATTAAAAAAAAATGTCTAAACAGACTGAGGTAACGGGTATTTCGTAATACCACCACTAATTGCTGAAAATACTTTTATTCATACCTACAATACAAATAAATTTGCTCATTACTCATATGTTTTTTACGGGAATCGCATCCACAATCTCCGATTTTGCAGTCCAAAAACTTGACAAAGACGGCCAGACGAGTCAAGTTTTAAAGTTACTAATAATAAAATTAACACTGAATTAATTTACATTTGGTAGTGTTTGACACAAGAAATATTAATACATCGCTTACGCATTGATGGTCAGTCCATTTAATGCGATTGTATAAGTTTGTTATGGTTGGCTTTAGGGTTTTTCTTAATATTTAAGAGCGACTTTTCCTTACGTACCTTTTTGAGCTCATTTCTTCTAAGCATAATTGTTTTATCAACAGTACATACCGCCCTCGACGTGATGTTCCAAATTCATGAGTTATTTTTAACTTTAATGAAAAAACATAGCCTAGAGCAACTTGTGGAAAGAATTAAAAATTAACTACACAAACCCGTGATTTTTTTATTCAATTGTAATTTTGATTACGAAATTCCTTTTCAAGTTTAGGCGATATATTCTTAATATTCTTCCACCATATCTACGTGCTCAAATACAAATTATACTAAAAGTAACGTTGTATATTAATCAATGTTTCAATTTGTTCACGGTGCTTATTTTCATTGTATAAAGGTAACGTTAAACGGTAACGTTAACGTTAAGTTATACTAATTGTTACTGAGACTAATTTTTTGAAACTTGTGACGCAGAACGCACATTTTAAAATGAGAAAATAGAAAAATTCACTGACAAATAACATAATTTGCCTTCAGCCATATCAAGAGCGTGCACGAAAGGGCACAGTTTTATTAAAACCAAGACGTACTACCCTCATACATTTTAAAGATAAAGTAACTTTCTTAGCCATTTACTTATACTAGAGGTTGCATAGCGGCTGAAAATCGACAGTAGCTCATTAAATCAATTATGAAACTCTAATGCACACAATTTTCCAAGATTTTTCTCTGTATTGGTTTTCGAGTTGTTTAAAAAAGTAGTCTTGTGCAACAAATGCTGGAAAACTTTACTCTTCTTATTACCGTGCAGTATACGAATAAAAATGTACATTGCGATTTTGTTCTATCAAAGCATTTCCTGCACAAATGTGATTGCTTTCGAATTTTATTGTATTTATGTTTATGAAACTCTAAGAAATAAGGAAATTTTAAACTCCTGCAGCTGTAACCCATGTGAAATTGTTTTTGATTGTTTTTAAGTTTGATTTGTATGAGAATAGTAGGTTCTTATTTTTGCAAGCTTTTAGTTCCGGTTGAAAATATTTCTTTTTTTATTGCAAATAGGCTAGCATTTGGATACTATCTCACTTGATGGTAAGCAATGATTTGGCCTGTCTCTTATTAGGAAGACGGTCGGCTATGACATAGACTTCGGTCTCGTGGGAATTTATTAACGCCTTTAAAATTCTGCCATCTCAGAAGGAGAGAAATAAGAATAACCTTAATTTAATGATCACGTGCTACCAGTAGGTAGTTTATTTTTAATTAGATAGAATTAAAATAGAATAAGAAGATTTTGAGGTAGAATCAAAAGATTTTGCGATTGCTAAATATGATAAACATGATGGAGACAATTAGGAAATTACGACTTACAGAATAGGAAAGAATATTTTAGTATAAATGATACTATAATTAACTTTTACAATTTTGCAATATGTAAATTGTTATATTACAAAATAGTGAGTATTCCTGTTCTTCATAACTCCGATACGAATGGGAAAAGTGCCACATTTATGTTACCACTTTTTAGGTCAGACGATTCAAAGGATACTAGGTAATCAAGGTTCGTGCTATTTCTGTTTGAAATATCGTCCAGTTTTGATTAAAGCTTAAAAGAGAACTAGGCCAAACTTTATTTCCAATTTTATAATAACCACCCGTTGGTCCAGTGTTTAGCGTCGATGACAGAACTTAGCCATTCAAATACTGAGAGAACTGATCTCCTGTATACGTATACAGCAAATGATAGATGGTTTAAGGATTTTTTTTTAATACCTAGTAGAATGGAAATTGTACCGGAAAAACTTTATGTAGCAAATCGATTAAATGCAAACCGTGTCAAATGACTGAAACGTCAATGATGTTTCTCACAATGTATCCATTCCATATTCCCCGAATGAATTAGATTGGACTTGATGCGAAAAATATTCACCATTACGTTCGTCCCATTTCTTAGCGAGAGAACAATTATGCAAACCTGCCAACGCAACATGAATATGTATTCGCCGGATAAACAACTTGAGAGTCGTCTTACGAACATAAAAATGTCTTTATTCCTGCTTCAACGAGGCCCTGTTATGTTCTAGTGTCTGGCTTACGTAATTAATTGCAGACAAGTTCAAAGATCACACTGAAAAAGAAATGAGCTGCAACCCAGTAGTCTAAACAACTACCTACATACACGACAAGAAGACCTCATTGATACTAAGATTTGGAACACTAGTTCCTTTTATCAATCTATTGTTAATCTACATGTATACCATTGGCCCAGGCCAGTGCTACCACTTTTTACCGTAGAGTAATGGTTTTTAAATCAGGCTGGCTTTTTCTCTGGAGAACATGGTTCCTGTAGCTCATGAATACCCAATCTTCTCAGTCTCCAAGCGTAGAAGATGTGTGCCCAGCTTTAAAAAAGAAAACTCTTTCCAGGTACATTCATACCAACCTATGCTGATTAATTTATGGATATCAATAGTCCTATTACCAGTCAATACTAACTAATAGGCGGTGTAACAAGTAATGCTATAAGAACTAAAATTAACAATACCATTTCTTATTCTTGTAAACGTGTGGAATTACACCCTAGCTGTTTATTTTTGTTGATTCTACGATGCCTTTTTAAATCCATCAATAGTAATTTATTTGTAATGGATACATAGATAATGATTTAACATAAACACTATTTATTCATTTTGTATACAACAAAAAAATACACTAAACAATGTTACGAGATTAGGTTATGTTATTTATATTCCCAACGCGTTTCTTGATCAGCCAAAATTTCTGCAATTGAGTATAATGATCTATCTGAAAGATCCTTTTAAAATCAGCGAAAATATGCTTACCAAAAAAGCATGTTCAGTAAGCTACTGAGATGTCACTAAAATATATTTTGTGTATTCATTATGTTTAGAATCCGTCTTTTTAGTCAGGCGGCAATAGACCATCCGCAACCATTTTAAGCCTCCTAGCCTCCTCTCTAGCCCGACGTTCGGTTTCTTTCCTCTCTTGTTCTTCTCTTTCCTCTTGAGCCTTCTTCATGGCCATCGCAGCTAACGTTTTCTGATCCAACTTAAAGAAGTTTATAGGCTCTTTGATATATTTCTGATCTTTGCTGTTCATATTCTCTATAAACTTGACATAGTTAAATGTACCATCTTCGGGGTTATACGTTTTATCCTTAGTCGCCAATCTAATCCAATCAACGAATTCTATTTCAGCGAGAGGTTCACCCCAATTGAATAGTTCCTCACGTAATAATTCCAAATCACATATACCGATTTCATTATCGTCGCGACTCAGAGCCGCAAACGCTTTAGTGACAGCAAGTTCAAAATCATCGCCCCAATTCATCTTGGCTTCTATCATGAATAACCATTCATGGTACTCAACCGTATCCACATATTCGTCTTCTAAGAATTGTGTAAACAATTGTTTAATTTCGTGGCCTTTTGGATTGAAACCAAGCTTTCTCAGCATTAAAGGGATCGCTTCCAACTTTACCTGTATAGTGACAAAAGACGTTACAATTTGTACATTATTGTACCCTGTACCGAATGATTCTTTTAAATCTTTATCATTAGTTAAATCTGTCCCAGTCTTTTAAAATAAAAATTATTGCGATCCTGAGAAGTTACAGCCCTGAAAAATGATACTTTCTAATATCAAGAACATTTGCCGCACTGTTGTTTAGATCTCAGGTGTTTCATTTATCAGCTATATTTTCAATCAAAACAAATAATACTTCTGAAGTTGAAACGATCGTAAAGTTGACAAGAAAACAAATCGCAAACGATTTGTACAGCTAACAGAACGCGGTTGGGTTGGCCTTTGGATAAACGACTGGTTGTGATAAACTGCTATGACAGTTTAACTGCCGAGTTAAGAAAAGGTCTCCTATTACTACCAGTAACAGTATCTTGCTAAATATTTCCGTTCAACAAATTGCTAATAATAATAATAATTATAAGAGTTCTACATACGGATATCTGCTTCCAAATTAGACAAATAAAAAGCCTATGGCATAATAACCAGAGCGTATATTTTTATAGATTGTTATTATTGAGTCTAATAACACAGAACAAATAAATGTGCTAGCCACACAAATGCTTCTCCTACGTGAAAATCGAACCGACAACCTCAGGTTGAACAGTCACGCTCTAAAACTACTGATCCAAGAAGCCAGTCAAATTCACTAAGTAAATACAACACCATAAGACATTAGCAGTTACTTTTATCCGCGTTCTAAAGTATGTACCTTATCAATATTTTCTTCGTCATGTGCCTTAAACATCTCTTTAAACCTGGCTAAATCTTCAGCACTAAAACAGGCTGGAGGTGGCGGTGGTTTCTTCGGTTTCGGGGGAGGCCCCGTCAGCTTCACTTGCGGTGTGGGTTCTTTACCTTTACCTTTACCTTTGCCTTTCGGAGGCATTTTAATTATTTATTTATTCGCACTTTGACTTTTTTTTAAAAACTATGGACATTTTTAAAACTAAAATGGGTACCAAAAGCTTATTTATTACTTTGACAATTTTAAAATATGATTAGATAATGACAGAATTGTTCACGTTTATTAATTTTAAAAAAATGTTGAGGTTATTATAAAAACTGCATAGAATAGTTAACTAAATGTGTAGTTAATTCCTTAGTTGAATGAAATCGTAACGCTCTTGAAAGAGATGGATATATAACAAAAATGTATTATTAAATAAGTACATTGATTGATATTAATTTGAAGTAATAGTTAAACAAATTATGCTCATGAATATGATACAAAAACTAAGAGTGAGACAATTTCGTAATGTCAAAATCGATACTTGTATAACTTATTATACCAATTTATGTAATTGTTTTGTTTTGATCTCTTTAATGAAACATTATTTCTATGAATACAATGACGAATAACAATAATCAAGATGCTGTGATGGGTTTTGGAAAAATAAACACAATGATTGGAGAAATGAATCGTGATTTAATTTCGTGACAAAGAACACTTGACAACCAAAAATAGTAGACATATATGTATTTTAATAGACAGTAAATGACATTTTTTTTTCATAATCGTTTGGTTTATACAAGCATTGCAAAATACTTCTTGTACTCCCAATATTTTTTATAATCAAAACAAGACTTCCTGAAGCCAAATTAGGTATTTAAACAATAGGTAATACTTACCGACAATATTTTCATTATTTGCAATGTGGACACTTTTATTACGTCAAAGGACATTTAAACGTAATTTTCAATTGAGTAAAACTACGCAAAGTAAAATGCCAAATAAACCTAAAAAATTAATTTTCATTAATGGGTAGGTATTAATACTGTATTTGGAGCACCACTGAGAAATAATTAACTTTTGTGGGTGCCATCGAAACCACTTGTTCACTCCTGTTTTCATTTCGAACGGAACTTAATAACGTGTAGCACAATAACAATGTAGTTATTATACGAATAAATGAATGATCTCGAAGCTATTGTTTGGAAGTTGAAATTTTGTCACACTGTGGTTATAAAGTCGGACAACGTATAAACGTATGTTTATGTGCCTATGTGTCTGTTCTTATTCAAGTTGTGTTATTAAGACGAAATTATTGTCTTAAAATTGTAATTTTTACATTTAATTTTTGTGGTTGGTATACTTTTGTTCGATACTCATGCCATTTTAGTGAGCCTCTACCTACCTATCAGTATAAGTGTATAGCCTATGGTACCTACTGATCTGAAACAATCATTCGCTGAGTCGTTCGTTCGTTTATTCGTTCCTTAATTCTCTTTGTTCGTGTTTCAATTTTAATTCCAATATTCATCTTACCCTTAATAAACAGTACCACTTGTAGACCAAAGTCAAGTTTTAAATGTAAGTGAAGACTTTTATCCGCTTCATTCACTCCGGGCTAATGCCGTAATGAGTGTAGAACTAATAATTCTCAAAGCTGCAATATACGCTAGGGGACTACGTAAAAATAGTTTCTAGCAGACAGTAATTTAGGGCGTTTGTTTCAGGTAACAGGTACATAATTTACAATAAGATACCCATATTGAAACCAGGAGCGAAGACAAGATAATGAAAAGTATACCGTAGATACTGAGTTTTATTTGGAAGTTACGAATTTTATCATAGCTTAGCTTAGTTTAAATTGAATTTGTCTAATAATTAACTAAAATGTTAGGTACTGTACATACTATCCTTACTATATATAAATGTTTGCAGGTACGTGCAATAACGCTTGGAAAATATGTGTCAAAAATATTTACTATTATTTTAATAATTTTACTTTTTCTTTTAAGAATATTTTATGGTTGTATAGTCGAGTACCTTGTATCCCTTATGGCTGTAAAGTGATCTGACAACAGCATGATATGTTACTGTTACTGGGTAATTTATCAACGTACATCTTCGCATTCCCATACATGTATTTACAAATACTGGGAATATTTAAGATGCTTCATCATTAAACACAATAACGTTCACATAATATGTGTACTAAGAATTAATTGTCATTGCCGCTTCAATGGATATGTGTTATAATTTTAGAAGTATTTAACGTGAGTAGCGAAATAAAATAGATGTGCTGTTAAGATTGTATAAAATTTTATACTAAAGAAGTTATAGTATGGCTTAACAATCTGTTTAATGAAAATATGCCAGGCAATGTACCTGCAATTTAAAATTAGAATACAAACACAGACAGAAATAGACTTCTCAATTTGAACTACAGCTTGATATCAGTAATAAAATATGGCGGGAACAACTTATGCGATTAGCGTTAAAGATATAGTGAGGTCTGAAGATCATAAGAAAATGTGTTATTACTACTTAGAATATGAAAAAGTGAGTTTATTTTTCTTAAGTAATAATGTTCAGTGTAGACTACCCGTAATAACATAATACAAATTAATTTAGGTACGTTTAATAGAGGGCAACGCGAATAACCCCAATCTAGTCCTACTAAGAACACCAAATGATTAAGTGATGTATCTTCATTAATCTGTAAACTAGGTACATGAATACCTGAGACAAAACATTTTATTCTTGAAATGATGTAGCACTTTGTAATAATACGTAGAATTTTCTCTCTGTAATTAACTAAATTCACTAGAAGTGGGCGTGAACTATAGAAAAGATAGTCGGCTAAAACCTAATTTAATATATTTATAGACAAATGCCTCAACCCTTTTCATTCTGAAAGGAGACACGAGTCCAACGGTGGAGAAATAAAAAGGGTTGATGATAATAGGGAATGTAGTAGTGTACCTACTACATTTGTAATTACTCGCTACTCGCTTAGTAGGTATCGTCTTGTTACTAGGTTTTCCCTAATTTGCCACACCATTTGTTTTTCACGCTAGAAGTACCTAATATAAATGAATAATGCTATCTGTTTACATCCCTGGTTGATTGAAATAATCCAAATTTACGTAACCGGTTTCTAAAAGAATAAAGAATTCACGTAGGTAAAACATAATAAAGCAAGCGTTATAGCATAACGGTAAAAACAGATTTAGCAACAGAGCGATTACACTGCGTACTAGAATAATTAGTTCACGAGGACTTTATTAGTGGTATGTAAAAATGATAACCAAGAATATTTAAACAAACATTTCCTTAAAAAATATAAGTACACGTTTTATATAATTTCCTTCCTGTTATTTGATTATTAAGTAATTGTGTGACTCTCGTACTAATTTTGTAATTATTGTATTTTCCTTCATTTATTAAATTATCGTTATTTTACTTTCCTTCTCAAAAAATTACTAGACTTTTTTTATTTTACGCGATGGCTTCTCGGTCTTGTGACCATTTTGCCAATGACAAATTTTTGTACGTACAAACACGGGGAAATTCAGATTGTATTACTAGACTTAAATATAAAATATCTTTTCAATCTTCCCGCCATAACTCGAAAAATTCAAAATTCATATACAGATCAGTTACTAAAAATGTTGCTATAATATTCATCGTATATAAAGAGATTAGTATTTTATTATAAAACATTATATTATTAAAATATTACTCAAGATATATATTTTTAGATACAGGAATATTTTTTGTATAAAGTTTTATTTATATGACCCAACCTGGTACTATGTTATCTGAACATATAAAGTAATACTACAATTTCTGAACGACTCCTGTTACTGACGCTAGATGACGCCAATTTTGACGTAAGAAATACGACATTGCTTCAATTTGTCTCGTTTCTAATTCCGTTGTTAATTTTGTGGGTTATAAAAGGTGATCATACATATCAATAACTAAAATCAAGATGGTAGCGCGGGCGGCTGGTGTATTCGATGAGAAACTGACCGAAGCTATAGCTAACTCAAAGATATTAGTGGTCGGCGCCGGTGGTATAGGTTGTGAGATATTGAAAAACCTCGTTTTGACCGGCTTTCCGTATATCGAAATTGTATGTATTGTTTTCATAAAATCTACTTTAGAATATGTAATTTTCGCATGATTTTGATGTATCTCATTTATTTCAGATTGACCTTGACACTATTGACGTAAGCAATTTGAATCGTCAGTTTTTGTTTCACAAGGAACATGTTGGAAAGTCGAAGGCGTTGGTGGCAAAGGAAAGCGCTCTCAGCTTCAACCCCAACGTGAATATTATCGCTCACCATGACAGTGTTATCAGGTTAATATTGCTCTTTAGTTAGAAAAATAGAATAATGTATTTCATTGCACTAAAACTTATTAAACCGGACTAAGATGATGCATCCTACCAGTTACAAGTTTTTATTAGAAGATCATGGTGCTTTAAAAACATAATACCTCCACAGATATCCATACAAATAACATATTTACTGGTCAATAAGTAAATAAGTGCTTCTTGCATACATCATACATATATTTCTATAAATGACTATTTGTTTCATAAAGTGCGACTCATAATACATAAAGGAAGTGACACTGAAAACTAGCTTCCATTCAAGTATAGAGTAAAGTGTAAGGACAGAGTGAAAGGTTGGGTGGACTTTTGCACTTTTGTTTAAAACTTGTTTTTCACCATGAGCTACTCATTATTTCATTGTATGTGTGACTTATTTTTCCATACAACGATGACTCATAGACCAACTAACACGAAAACCATATTTTGATATTTTAGCAATGATTATGATGTGAACTACTTCAAACAGTTCAACATTGTGATGAATGCGTTGGATAATCTGGCCGCTCGGAACCATGTCAACAGGATGTGCCTGGCAGCGGATGTGCCACTCATCGAAACTGGCACGGCCGGTTATGCGGGACAGGTGAGACATCGCTTCTCACACAGTCAAATTCAACCAAAAAAAAATTTGTTACTCACCACACTTTTATAGCAGTGATGGCCTAGTGATTTGGAATTTAGCCTTCCACTCGGGAGATCTGGGTTCGAACCTGGCACGCACCTCTGATTTATTATGTTGCATTTTATAACTAAC
>DWGJ01003797.1:0-12695 GCA_018246895.1 Aspitha aspitha aspitha | reverse complement strand
TCTCCCCTGGCACCTACGTCCGTCAACACGCGCATTGTATATCTGTTTCGTCATTCTTTCATCATCCATTCTCTCCATTGGTAGATTTTGATAGGAATATTGTCAGGTTGTGTACTACGAAAGCAAGGCATTGTGTTATCACAATAGGTTCATGATGCATTTCACCGCCACATACTCGTATCTCACACGAGTCGAGTGCGAAACTAAATTAAGTGTAAAAAACAGAACGTGCATGTTTTCAGGTTATTCGTATAAATATAGGCAGGGAGCTTGTGGCCACAAAGCTCTAGTAATGATCGATTTCAACAAGAAAAGTTAAGAAATAATCGACCACCTGAATGAATAGTAAAAACTCGATGCAAACTGTTAATTTAATGCTATTTTGAAACTGCAAGGATGCTTCACAAAAATGTGGTATTAAATTAAGCGGCTCACATAACTTCCATAGCCTTTAAAGAACTGTTGCCAGAATCATAAACATATGCAAAGTCTGATCTACAAAATAAAGTGACATCGGACGCTGTCGGAGCTTGAATGGGACATTAAAAAAGTGTTGCAAAAAATTTAGGTATCAAAAATTTTTATATTTAACTGGTATTCGCAATACGCGTATGAATACGACAATATTTTGGCCCATTAGCATGGAGCATCATTCATTGTATTCTCTGTATTCGCTTGTTACAAGCCCTTTGCAGAAAAATGTGTAATAGCATCATAACAACATCTGAAATATGGCTAACGCCTGTACTATACCCAAGTTGATTATAATTTGTTCGTGGTTTTCGAACATTTGGATAACAATTTTGCGTCGAAACAGAATTGGTTTACACAATTTTGCACGATAATATTTTAGTTTAAAGAGAAATATTGTTACACGTTTCTCTGTAAATATAACACATTTATACATTATATGTATTTTGTCCGGTCATTTAGTTCAATGGTTGGTGAATCTGACTTTTATAAAACGCACGTAACAAGTCTAAGGAGAGCGCCGGTATTTGTACCCAGATCCCCGGATTGAGAGACTGAATTCCGGTGTATCATTGCTATAGCAATAGATAATTACTTCAACAAACATTCCAAGCATCTATTACCTAAAAGATTTACCAAACAAACGAGGTTTGCCGCGAAACGGGGCATTTATACAAATTAGAATCTTAATTCCGTAAAAACGACCCCCAACGTCCTATTTGCTGAGATAAATGATTCATTTTTTTCGCTCTCCTCAAATCTCGCGCCGCCTTAACCGAAGAGCCTCCGTAATGACGTTTACGCCAACAATGACGTCATAAAACGAGTGGGGGAATATCCTTAAGCGCCCGTCACACCTGAGACCTCGCTACGGCTTTTGATTTAAACAATGATAAGTGATTGGACTTAAGACATGCATAATTTATCACATACATAGTTGGTATCTAAAGCTTTATAAAGAAGTTCTTTGGAATTAAATAAGGTGATTGGCTCTTAGGACTATTGGTTGTAGAACTTGACTGCTAAGCTTTTGATCGTGACGTCGATTCCCACCTGTAACGTTACATAAAATTTATCAGTTGGCTAACAGAGTATAGGCTAATATAGTTAACAGTATATCAAACAGCCATTTGTGAAGTTATATATGTATAGTACCTAATACGTATTTGTTGTTTTGTCATCACGGCATTTACCTAGCGGAGCAGGTAAAAAGTACCGATTACTTGCAACTGCAGTCCTTGCAAATCCTATTAGTATCTCTTATTATTACTAAATATTTTTATTAGTAAGCGTAGAAACAGTTTGTAACTTATAAAGTTATGTTAATTAAACGAACAATAGAAGCGGAATCATATTTAATTAGGCTTTTAAAATTCGCGCTAACGTCGTGTATAAGCGATTACAAATTTTAATTAGAAATTGGCATATTAAATACGCCCTCGCTGAATACAACATCGGGATGAGGGTTAAATGGGTGCTTAGCGTTTATGTCGCTGTTTCTTTGAAAATATGTACTTGTTAAATCCTTAGACCGTTAGGTAAGTAGAGCTTTCTGGGCAGGATTTGCGCCGTGACTACCGAATGCTATATTAATTCAGAGTCACAGAGAATTACATTCTTACTGCTGTCCAATCTATACTGTACTTGCATAATGGGTTAAGATACAGTAAGCAAGTAGTTGCTAGCGATATACGTCCCACCGTGAGCAATAGTTTTGAAGTCAAATGAAAATTTTAGTTCTTATTATCTGTTCATACGTTATACAAAATTCATACATATGAGTATATACAGCGCAAAATGAGGTAAGCCTGTTTGCTACCTGAAAATCGAACGATAAATTATTTTTAATTTCATGAACGCAAAATATTCCACCGCTCATATTAAATAGTCAACATTCCGCAAAACAAACTATTTAAAAATAAAAATTCGCAATGTTTGGGAACGCAAGTGGCGTACTGAAATTTTCATTACAAACTGGGTTATTAAATACCCCCGCGGTGCTGAAATGTCTACGCGGGATCAGGGTTATATAAGCACTAAACATTAATGTCCCTGTTTATTTTAATCCGCACGTATTTTCGTGTTAATAGTATTTTTGTTGAGTCCTCGAGAAATATGGAAATGACGGGATTGTTTAGTACTCTTATAAGACTTTAAAAATGACTTTTTGCTTCTGTGTTATAATCCGCGTAATATTGTAATAACGTGAATATGATACTAACAATAATTGGGACAAGTCAACACTTTGCTGTCTCGTTCCCAATTAGGCCATTAAATACCTGTGTTAAAGTAATCCGATAGCAGATAAACATACTTATATTATAAACATGTAATACTGAAATGTTATATAATATTTTATAAATTAAGCATAACTTATACCTAATTGTGTGCTAAAACTTCAAAGTGCCTATCGATACAATTTCAACATTTCTCGCCCGAGGCATTTTGCATGCTACTCGTACATTCCCTGGGTAATGATGCGATAAATATTGTACAGGTGTTACATGAGTTCACTTCGATTTACTTAGTGTAGATAAATAAACTACAGCTTTAGAGTTGTAAAAGTAATCGACTATATTTATATGGCACGTTGGGCGAAAATTTACTTACGTAATTTTAAGTTTCATTAATAGAAGTTACAATTTAAAAATCTCTAACATTTTTACTGTTAAAAATACTTTATATAAAGGTATATATGATTTATATAATATGGGAATTGTTGTTATAACGCTGACTGCTACTTTTTTAAAACGATAAATATAAATACAGAAATAGACCAACTTAAGTACAAGTGTATTCGGTACACGTTTCTTTAGATAGTACTAATTATCCGATAATTTTGAATTACGATTAGATAATAAACAAAATCCATAAAGATAATAAATCAAGGGATGAGGTAAGGTTTACTATCGAATTAGAATAGGATAGGATAGGTCTTGAATGTACAGTAAAAATACAATAATGAGACACGATAAATTATTATTTTTATTGTTTCTTTTTACAGTAGCTGTAGATGCAAAAAAAAATTTCGATGGCTACAAAGTTTATAAAGTGCTTCCGAAGACGGATGATGATTTAAAACTTTTAGAAAACCTTCAAAGGAATAGAGTGTTGGAGCTCTGGGATGATCTATATGCCGTAAATGTTGAAGTTCGCTTGATGGTGCCACCTCAAAATGTGAAAACCTACCTGAAAAACACTGAATCAGCCGGAATTTATTCGAAGGAAGTGATCAGTGATATGCAACAGTAAGTTAAGATTCATATAGTCAAATCTGTTATTCATGTTTCAAATCAATTACTTTACTCAATAATTATACATTTTATATTTTTATCACAACCATGGTCAACTAAATCCATACACATGCGCTTCTGCAAGTATAGGCGAAAGGTTTGTGTTTTCTTTAGATAATGCCTTAACGATTTACAAATTGAAGAATCTTGATTTCACTCATTCAAACTTTGAAATTACCTCAAGTGATATTAGTAATCATCGACGTACATAGTCAAAATTATAACTTATCACAGATGAGAAATACTACAGTTTTATGACAGAATCATTTTAATTTGAAATTTATTAAAAATTCCAGAGCGATTAACAAGCAACTCGAACCAGCCGACACCGTCACTAGAAGCAACACCTCGTTCCTGTCCTACACCTGGGAAAGATATCACAATCTGGACGAAATTTATACATGGCTCGACGAGTTAGTTGCAACCTATCCTAATATAGTCTCTAATTTTACAATCGGAACGTCTGTTGAAGGCAGAAACATTAGAGGAATCAAGATCGACTATAATCCAAACAGAAGGAGAAAAGTTATGGGCATCTTCGAAGGGACTTTGCACGCTAGAGAATGGATTGCTCCTGCTATGGTGACTTGGGTTATTAAAGAATTTCTGACAAGTAGGGATCCAGAAGTGAGATTGATGGCCGAAAATCTGGAATGGCATTTCATTCCTGTTGTTAATCCCGATGGATACGTTTATACGTTTACAACTGTAAGTGTCAATTGCCGTATAAAATAACATTTTTCATTTATTCTATAGCTCAGATTTCCTCATGACCAATCAATCAAAATGTGTAACCTGCAATGAAATTATCACTACCTAATTGTTACTGTTTATGCATTGTCATACTTATTTTACCTTTTATACCTGGCAAGGTTCACAATTGTTTTTATTCAGAGATTGATTTATTAAAAGCTTGATAATCTGTGGATAAATCTAGTGGATAAGAAAATACTAAATTTGCTATGTGATTATCACAACACTTCTAATATGCAATTTCGTACAGCACAGAATGTGGAGGAAAAACCGTAGTAGGAATAGTTTCACCTCGTGTGCAGCAACTGGTGTAGATAACGATATGAGCAATGGTGTCGACCTCAACAGGAACTTCGATTTTGTTTGGATGTGTGCGTATAGTATTTTTTTTAACGTCCATTAAGTATACACCATACATGGTCCACAAAGTATGGTCTTCCAAGACGGTTATAAGTAGATTATTTCTACTCATAAAATCATATAGTGCGAGTATTTACTAAAAATGTAATGCTCATTAATCGTAATCAATCAAAAGCATTAAAAGTAAGGTTTCTTTGAAGTTGTTAAAGTTTTTTCTAATTTAAAATGTTCAGCTGTCGGAGCATCTGACAACCCATGTTCAAACACCTACGCTGGACCCAGGGCGTTTTCTGAACCGGAGACTTCGGCGATAGCGAGTTATGTCAGAAGTTTGAGAAGCACCGGAAAAATCATGTACTATTTATCGATCCACTCGTATACCCAGCTCTTCATCGTGCCTTACAGCCACGTGAACGGAACAGATGTGCTGCTAGCCGACAATTTTGCTGATATGGTAAGTTTTTGGAAAATTTAGAAGTGACAACAAATGGCGACTTTCTGTATGTTTCATTTCGATTATTTCTTCTTCGACTTCATCAGAGCAATATTAAACATAAACTTCTCTAAATCAGAATATTATTATTCCAATTTGTTTTATTGCATCATATGCCAAATACAAACCTGACTTCTCTCTAAAATCGATTTGATTCACAATCTAGTTCCAAAAGAATATTTGTCTCAAAATAGCTACAATAATTATGCGCAACTTGTATTTAATTTGGTCTAATAGAACATATTCCTTTCATGTCGTCCATTGTGTGGATTAAAACTTTGTTAATATTGTATTTTAGTACGAAATTGCAATCAGGAGCGCTGAAAGATTAGAGAGGCGTTTCGGTACCCACTACCGTGTTGGCATATCCGCAGATGTTTTGTGTAAGTTGGTCCGTTGTTGGATATTTTACTACATTGATGAAATTTTCGCCTTCATACGTATTCTACTAGAAATGTGTCGTACAATTGTTCTTTGATTCATAAAAAAAATGAAACCAGTATGTCCATCCTAATATGGGAATCAAAGATTGTATAGAAACACTTAGATTTCCACATATATAAAGTGACTTACTACACTTATTTTGGTAAGATTGGTATAAATTATGATCTGCTACAAAATCTTTCATGGTACATGAACTGCGCTATTATTTATTAAATCTGAACACAGTTGCATGAGCATAATCCACCTTTTTTTACGTGTAGCGTGGTCAAAATCTGAAGTGACGTTCTTTGAACCCCTATCTACTTCTATACTACTATTTCGTAACGAAAAATATATTCCTCTTTTCAGACAAAATGAGCGGTGCAAGTTATGATTGGGTAAAATATGTGGCAGATGTGCCTGTGTCGTATTTAATTGAACTGCGCGATCTTGGAGAGTACGGTTTCCTGTTGCCGCCAGACCAAATCATCCCCGGCAATTTGGAGATTATGGATGGGTTGCTAGAAATGGATAAGACCACAAGACTCCTTGGATATTATGAAATCGCTTCTGGCGCTGTATCCCTGGCTTACTCGGGTGTTATGATTGCAATTGGTTTCGTACTAGCTATGTTGCGCTAACAATTTAAATATAACAGGTTTATTTTAAGTGATAAGTTCAATTTTAATACATTTAATAACATTAATGGTCATTAAATAAACGATACCAAATTATATATATCTCTCTGATCAATATTTCGTCGTATGCAAAAATTTAGCAATTTCACTACATTTGAAGTGATTGATACTATTTAATTTTCTGTACTTATAAGGGAATATAATTATGACGAGAGTTGACAGGTAGAAAATGCTAGTAGGCAATAAGTTCACGTATTGTATTAAATAATAACTTGCAAATAAATATCTATTACATAAAAATTGTTCTCTGCTCAATTTTATGGAAGGCAATAATTAAAAGCTTTTCCGGGAGATTAATATTTAGGGGTGGGAACACAATGACCAATAGTATTAATTTTGTGTATAGGTACCTTGTTTAACATTAATTACTTACGTCTATGCCACTCAATCAAATCATATAAAGTGAGTCATAATATAGGCCTAATAGAAAAATAAAACGGAAAAAAGACCAATATGATTGTAATAATCTTAATTCATACATATACGGAAACCAAACAAATGTTTTTATCATTATGTAGTATGTTAAACAGATAACATTACTTATGATACATACTTGCGTTTTATTATCTTGTAGCAGTGTAAGTAACTGATAAAATATTTCAGATAATGTCCCCTATATCTAAATCCCACATTTATCGTCATGTAATTAGATTCCCGTTATGAAATATTTAGTCTGAACCTAACGAAGTTTTGGACGTCATGGATTTAAAAATACTAGTATTAGGATTATTAGTATGTATATTTAGTGTCGATGCTGATTACGTGGTTTATAAGGATTACAGAGTGTACAAAATTGTACCTGAAACAGATAAAGCAGTTAAATTTCTCGTCTCTTTACAAAAACAGAATGAATACAACTTCTGGACTGATATAATTAATTTAGGGAGTGATGTCCGCGTTATGGTAGCACCGGAAAAAGTTGTTAGGTTTGAAGATGAGATATCAAATGTTGGAATTAAGGCTGATGTTGTCATTACCGACGTACAAAGGTAAGTTGAGAATGTTTATTTTAGCGTTGTTGCTTAGATAACTTGTCAAATATGCCATAATTTAATAATACAAAAACTATAGCAGGTTTATCTACATTCAATGGTTCTAGTATACCTAAGTAACGTCAGTAAACAGAGGAATTTAAGTATAGCCAATATATGACATGCCTGTTATACATATGAATACTCATGAATATATTACAATGTTTTCTATTTTAAGCCATTATTATTAGCATATTAGCTACATATTAAAACTGAAAGAGGCAAACAAACCTTTCCTTTAATATTAATACGGTGGATGTCTCGGATGCTTAAAACATTTGGAACTTCTGACTATAATTTGATTTATATTTATAGCGTTATCGATAACCAGATGAAGAGACCATTAAAAATAAACCGAAGCTCACGAGACTATGCCTGGGAATACTACCAGTCAATGGAAGAAATCGAAGATTGGTTAGAAAAGACTGTAGAAGCCCATTCGACTGTAGCGACTTTAGTAACCGCAGGAGTAAGCGTTGAAGGAAGGTATATTAAAGGAGTCAAAATAGATTTCAAAAAGAGGACCAATCCAACCAT
The DNA here is from genome assembly GCA_018246895.1 of Aspitha aspitha aspitha. NCBI lineage: Eukaryota > Metazoa > Arthropoda > Insecta > Lepidoptera > Hesperiidae > Aspitha > Aspitha aspitha. The sequence continues at coordinate 4,636 of DWGJ01003797.1, read as the reverse complement.
CGGCATGATCGAAGGAGGTATACATGCGAGGGAATGGATATCACCTGCAACGGTAACGTGGATCATAAATGAATTCTTGACCAGCTCAAACGAAGACGTGAGAGCTTTAGCTGAAAATATTGTGTGGCATATCTTCCCCGTCATCAATCCGGATGGGTATGTCTACACTTTTACAAATGTAAGTGATGCTACTTTCTTGTACTTTTAACTTGTATAACAATGTTTTGAAAGTCAAAAAATTGTCTCTTATTTCCATACTGTTAAAAGTGCTATTTAAGAAATACTTTTTACACAGACGTACTTTCTTGTCCTAATTAAGGATAGTAATACATAGTAATTCATGTTCGTGTAATATAATAATAAGATCATAAGAAGTTGATAGATAGATCAGTTTTCACTTTTAAGTATAATTTATTTTATGGATTTGTGCTGTGTCATTGAGAACTTATTATATTTTGTTCAGAATCGAATGTGGAGGAAGAACCGTAGCACTGCAAACTTTGTCTCCTGCGCACAATGGAATCTCTCAGATGACATGAGTAACGGCATCGATCTCAATCGAAACTTTGGTTTTTTGTGGATGAGTATGTTATATACCAACTTTTATTCAATTAAGTCAAACGCGTAATAAACATAGTTACGAGTACCTAGTAAAAACGATACTCCTGGTAATAAATAAATATCATTAAATAGGTCATTCAAATTCAAATTTATTGTTACGGACACACTCTGGTTTTAGCTGTTGGTGCATCTTCAAACCCCTGTGCGGAGACGTACGCTGGACCCGTGGAATTCTCAGAACCGGAGTCTAGAGCTATGGCAAACTATGTCTTTGAGCTCCAGAGCCAAGGAAATTTAATTTACTACTTCGCTTTCCATTCCTACTCTCAGATGGTTCTAGTCCCTTACAGTCATGTGGGTGGGCCTGACGTTCTGACAGCTTGGAATTATGCTGATATGGTAAGTTCTGTATAATGTATGCTGAAATTGAATTGTGTGCAATGGTTTGATGTTTTCTTTTGTTTTAAGTATGAAATCGCCATTAAGGGAATGGATAAACTAAAGGCAAGGCACGGGACTGATTATCTGGTTGGGACGTCTAAGGATATTCTTTGTAAGTAAAGTGTAAACATTACTCTCACGTCTTTTACATTTACATTTGTTTGATATTTAGTTAAGTTAATAATAGGATAAGTTTGTATATATATACTTTAAATATGTATATTAGCTATTACTTATTTAATTTGTTTAATACTCGTATGTAAACAGATGTACTAACAACATTAAAAAATTAAATGAAGCAAAGGATCATTCATAAAGACTATAAACTATAAACTAAAAAAAATTTAAAATATTTTTTTTCTTACAGATGAAGTCAGTGGATCCAGTTTCGATTGGGTCAAAGGTGGCGCTAATGTTCCTATAGTATATCTATTCGAATTGCGAGATGTCGGTGAATACGGATTCCTTCTGCCCCCGCATCTCATTGTACCTAATAATGAAGAAGTATTAGATTCTCTCGTTGAAATGGATAAAGTGACAAGATCGTTAGGATACTATCGCAGTTCCGGCAGTGTTTTTAAAAGCAGTATTTTATTACCTCCTATATTACTTGCTATATTGAGATTTTGTATAAAGGAATAAAAATATAACAAATTATAAACCTAATTTCATTTGACACCATTGCAATTTTAAGTAATGATGGTATGGTATATTAATTTATATCACCTAAATCTAGGCAAGCATAATAGATATAAGACTAAGAAATTTTCATTTGAAATCATTATGATTTAGTAGATAGGTACTATTTCTACAAAACAGTTATGTATGTGGCTACAATATTATCAAAAACAATAAACTCATTTATTGTTTTACACATCCGATACTACAATCTTTATAACTTACGATATTAAAATAATTGACGACAATTAACGTGTACTTCATCCTACAAAATTGTGTCAATCACACGATAACATAAATATGAGTTTAAAATTAATATTTACTTTACTGAGCTTGGTCGTAGTAAATAATGCATTGACAAGTTACGAAAATTATAAAGTGTACAGTGTTGTACCAAAAACTGAAGAGCAGGTTCAAATTTTAAATGATTTACGAAAAGATGGCTACGATTTTTGGTCAGATGTGTTCTCCGTTGATAGCGATGTCAGAATCATGGTATCTCCGAGTAAAGATGAAGAATTTGTTCGATATAATCACAGTGTAGGATTAAACGCTGCTCTGAAAATTTCTAATGTGCAAGAGTAAGTATTAAAAAATTACGTTCAAACAATATTTTATATTTGTCACACATTACATTGTCTTAAAAAACCGATTGTAATGTTAATTGAGTTGTCAGAAAATGTGTTAACTTACTGTTTAATTATACTTAAATTGACGATTCTTGACTCGAGAATTCCTTTCTAAATTCTTATGTATGCTTCTGCTCTATATAAGTAACAAGTATAAGATACTAAAGCGTACAAATTATATGGAGACATTTAAGTGTACAATGTCAACTTATTTACAGCCTTATCAACGATCAAATTAAACCATGCAGTCATTGTGCACAAAGAAGCTCCACGCTGGGATCTTTCAACTGGGACAGATATCACACTCTTGCCGAAATCCACGCCTGGTTGGATGAACTCGTACAACTGTACCCTGGAATCGTAACCCCTATAACTATTGGTACTTCTTTGCAAAACCGGCCCCTTAAGGGAATTATCATAGACTTTAGAGCTGGTAACAGAGGGGACAATCCTCTCATTGGAATGATTGAAGGTGGAATTCACTCTAGAGAATGGATTTCGCCGGCCACCGTAACTTGGATTATTAAGGAATTTTTGACGAGCACCGACCCGGAAGTCAGGTCTATGGCTGAAACATTTATTTGGCATATTGTGCCGGTTGTAAATCCTGACGGTTACGTTTACAGTTTCACTGATGTAAGTAAGCTCTGAGTAGCGTGTATTGTCATATCTTATCTTAAAATATATCCTTATCTTAAAACATCACATAGAATTAACATTAAATGTTACTTTAGGATAATGATTGCGAACGTACTCGTACCTTAGATGGCTATAGAAGCAATTTTTAATAGATATTAATCAAATTTTAATGATAATAATATTTTAAAACTGTCCAATGAATAATAACTTTAGTTATGTTTTCTAGGATCGTATGTGGAGAAAGAACAGAAATACAGACAATTTTGTCACTTGTGCGTCAGTCAACGACGACTTGAGTAACGGAATCGATCTGAACAGGAACTTTAATTTCCTCTGGATGAGTGAGTTCTTGGCGATACTTGTTATTCTTAAGCTGGTTATGTATAAAGCCTGCTACTGAATCTTTTACAGCGATAAATTTCGGTCTCCTACATATTTTATGTGAGTTGATAATACGGTGCCTATGAAGTATATGTAGCATCTAAACATTGGGGTATAAAGTTATGATTCTACTCTGAAAACCCTTGAGAAGAATGTTATAATTTTGAAATCTTTCCGCTTTTCGTTGATAGTGAAATACCTATGGCGTTCTAAAATAAAGTTTCCATAACGTTCTCAGGCATTGGAGCTTCATCTGATCCATGCATGCAGACTTACGCGGGCCCGACGCCATCCTCCGAGCTGGAAGCCCAAGCCATATCTAGATATGTTCTGAATCTGAAGCAAAATGGAAACTTCATTTATTATTTCGCCTTCCATTCGTACTCCCAGATGATTCTTGTACCTTACAGCCACGCTTATGGCTTAGGTGTGTTAGAGGCGAAGAACTATGCAGATCTGGTAACTAATTTGCACGATATACTTCTAAATAAGATAGATTAGAATTACAATTTTAATTGATGGCCATTTATAATAGTTAGATGCTAGTGGATGCAATAAGCTCTTAGTTGCTGCAGTCAGGTCTTATGTTTGTTAAGATAATGTAATCTTGATACATTTATTAATAATGCCACTGAATGCTAATGTGTTTATTATTTTCGTATGTATTTACAGTATGAAATAGCAATTCGAGGAGCTGAGAAACTAACGAGCATACACGGCACTCCATACACCGTTGGCACATCAGCTGAAATCTTATGTAAGTGAATAACATTGAAAACTTTAAAATATTTGACAATCATAATTATGTTATAAATAGAAACAATTCTAATTTTAGATCCGGTAAGCGGTTCGAGTTTCGATTGGGTCAAAGGGGTCGCTGAAATACCAATTGTCTACCTGTTCGAGCTGCGCGATGTTGGCGAATATGGCTTTCTGTTGCCAACTGATCAGATCATTCCCAATAACGAGGAAATGATGGCTTGCTTGGTGGAGATGGACAAAACAGCTAGAACTCTGGGTTACTATACCGCTGGAGCAACCGGTATAACTGCTGTGGCTTCTCTTATATTCGGTCTAATGTTCTTGATTGTTACGCAATAAATTATTGAAGATTCGTATTTTATTTGTTCATTTTGTTTTATCTAAAGATTTAGCACTGATACTTAAATTGTAGGTGCGTCTAAGTCTGTCAAATAGTTACCTCCATAAGGGTATTTTTTTTTGAGTTAATTCAATAAAGATACCTTTATCGTATCGCGATTATTCAAACTTTCCTTCTTTTATCATTATACAGTTACTGTGATTTA
>DWGJ01003796.1:0-12695 GCA_018246895.1 Aspitha aspitha aspitha | reverse complement strand
GCTTTACCCGCTGATAAACCCGTATTCGATAATAGGTAAGTGGTTAAAGTTCAATACTGAATTTCACTAAGTAATAATTAAATTATTTTTAAAATTCACAATCACAATCCAATATACATATACATAAGTATAAACAAGTATAAAGGAACCGAAAAAAATGAAGGTTAACAGTAACATTTCAGAAAAAGAATGTGACAAAACTTACCTTGAAGTTCTTCGTAGTGATCTTTAAACTTTTAGTTTGTCAATGTATATGCAAGGGAACCGCGAGGTACCTAAGCTGTGACTTCAGTGAAGTGTAGAAAATAGACGATAATTTATAATTAAACTGCTTTCAGTAATAAGGATTATTAATGATCTTCTATTAAGGATCCAGAAATTAAATGAAATACAAATGAATAAAATACAAAATTTTCCTGGACATTTCACAACATAATTTTACAGTAGAGCAATTGCAGCCTTCTTATTGATGTCAATTGTAATAAGCTTTTGTAAGCAACAAGGTAAATATTAGAGCATCCTATACATTCAACAACTTAACTAACGGCACCTATTCGAGGGTGTCATTCGTCATAAGCCCACATCTCGCAAACTGCAACAAAGTAACACAATGTCTGCTTCTAGATACCTAATATTCGCAGGATATCATAACATTTTGTTATACATTTTATAGATTCTCAATAAGCCAATAAAAGTTATTTAGAGAATATAGACAAGCTGGAAATTTCTATAGACAGCCGTTATTATCGAGAAATTTTATTTAGCCATTTATAATTTATCTTTAAAAAGGTAACTACATATTAAGATTCCGGTAAGGTTTAATCCTCTCGTTAATATATATATTAATAACTATTGTAAATACCGAGTAGGTACCAATTAAATTGTTTAAACGTAAAGCGGCAATATATTCATTTCGTTTCACTAGATTTATGTTGCTACTATAGAGATCACATTTTATAACATTATAAAATCATTTATTGGTAAATTGGTTATTAAAACTTTGGTAAGTTTCATCATTAATTGCTTATTGCCCGTCATTAATTAATGATGAAACAAATTCCATATGTCATACATTTTAAACGTATGTATGTTAACTATGATTAAGTTCTTAGTAATATATCAAATTAATCGTATCTTTATCATTGTGAAAGTAATAGCAATAGATTTAAAAAAAAATCTTTTTGTAGCATACTTTTTTTTGTAGGTAGCATAATATATACTTGTTTTAACTTGTACAAAAGAATCAAAATTATGTACCTAATTTGAATTGTTTGGTGTATCCAAATCGCCAGCGACTAGGATTATCTGTACAAAATTGATGAAAGGGTATTAATTTTACACGTTTTAATATAGGCGCAGTGTTCATAATATAAACAGTATGATATTTAATACATTTTAGATACAACTACAATGTTTCCAGCATTACATTACGGTTACATTTAAATTAATTTGAAATATTATGTCTAAGATATTAGCAATTTAGACTTATCATCCTGGTACATGATACATACAAATGTACATATGAGGAACTCTACATTTTCTCAGGCGCTATCAAAAACAACCGAATTATGTTGTTAAATAACGCTTTGTTGCTTTTATATGACGGAACTATTTCACCAATATCAAAATCAAATCAGAATCTTTTCTATATAAGTTTAAAAGACATACATACATATCGTCACGCCAGGTCTCTAACGGGGTAGTATTTTTAGTTTAAAATATTCATCATGATATTGCTTGGACAAGCCTAATGTTTGTGTCAGGTGTAGCTCTTCCATATATAAATACATTATAACACTCTCTTTCTGTAAATGTGATGATTATAGTAAAAGCTTAAAACTTAATTATGTACAAGTGTGTATAGTAATGTACAGTATATTTCACAACTATCCTACCCATATTTTTATTTGTCGTTATTTCTAATTATGGTAGGACACCTAATTACAACTTGGAGAATAAGAGTCTTACACAGTTTTTACCTATCAGTAGAAGTAGACCAGTTCTTTATTTAATACTAACAATGTTAAAAAATGATTAAACGTCAAAACTTTAATAATCCAACTCGGCTAAGCGTAAACAAAATACTACGCTTATTACATTGATTCGGGGGATTAGTGATATGCTATATTTGAGGTGAATTAGTGAGTGTGGCGTTTCACACGACCATCGTATTTGTCGGGAATTACGTAGAGTTCGATGCACATTGGTACGCAACGATACTCTCGCACACACACACACACACAAACACACTCCCCCGCCCTCGATCGAAGCTTCTTTGTCGCGATACGTAAATCATCTCTTTGATCACATTAGCCGCTATCAATTTCACCATTGCCTGCCCATATTTGCGCAATAAACTGTGTTTTTCTTACATCCTTATGAACACGTATCGTATTTAAAATATAATGTTAGATATCATTTATTTATCGTTGACAATAATTATTATTAAGTTTTAAGCATGCAATACAACAGCAGTTATTTAGGGATGTCTATCTCAGCAGTAAGCGTTAGTGGGCTAAAATGGTGAATGATGATGAAGAACCGTACATGTAATTATTAAAATATAATCCGTTTCTACAATTCTCATTGAAATTTCTCAGTTGTAATTATAGACCCCAAGGTTTTCGTTATCTTTTGGTTATGTTAAATTTACCCTATTATATTTTGCCTTTTACTCCTTAATCTCCTACACACACAAAATCTTTATACATAGAAGTATTGCAATGGGGATAATTACGACGCTTCGCGGCTTTCCTCAGAGGCTCGAAAGACGATCGGTAAAGTCGTCTAAGTCTGTTTCAACGAAAAAATAAAAGATCTTCTTGAAAAGGATTCCCAGCATTATATTCGACGCCGTTTACACCGTCACGAACGATATTCGAGTCTAATTAAAATATAGGACATTACTACCATTGAAGAACGATGTTTTAAACTTGTTAACATTATTAAAGAAGTATCAAATCTAGACGAATGTAGTACGTAGCGGTGCATAACTACAATTAAATAATTAATGGTAACCGTTACTTCATTGTTCAATAATTAAGTCTTATGTTACTGCTAAAATAATTACAAACGGAGAATTGTTATGTATTTCCGGACTACTATATTAATTAAACACTAAACAGTACATTGATTTCGCATTTACATGGGTGGCATTCTACTTGTATAATGTTCAAAGCTCCATTCGGTGAAAAGTATTCTATCGTAACGGTTAAGGAAAAGGGAGTGAAGGGGAAGCCTCCTGTAAACGCAACAAAAACACCAACGTTATTAGCGAGATTGGTGTAATCTGACTAATCCATTTTGGGTAAGGGAGTGCTCTCTGGGAGATACTTCAAGGTGCGAAACAATAAATACACATTTATTTATGACACAAGATAATTATGTAAAGTACTGCTTATAGTTGGAATATCAGTGATTCGCGGTATTCAAAATACATAGGTACATAGGTGACATTCGTAGAAATAATGAAAATGAGATGACCGTGTCTTTTTCTCATGGATATATTGACATTCATGTGTTTCAAATAAATCTGTGTACTCATGAAAGCATGACATATCTGTTTTGAGATAAATGGCTGAAGTGTAAATTTCATAACAGAGTGAATTTTACGAAATCGGATTATATCGGAGCTATAGATTTATCTAGTGACTGTATTCCGGTCGGAAACCAAATGCGCAACATCTCCTACTTTATATCAAACTATCACTATCCGAAACTTCAAATAAATACGTTCTCACCGCTTTGATGTATAAAAACTATTAGACAAACGAATTACTTTTCAATTTATACAATTAATAGGAACTTTTTATCTTGATATTGGTACTAAACTACCCTTGTTACATTTGAACTCCGAGCGAAACAGAAAATAAAAGCAAAAGTGAAAAGTTATTAATGAACTGCAAAATATTTTTTCTTTCATAATAACATGCATTGTTTTTATAGGGGATCGCTTGCTCGACATCCCCTGCAATGTGTGTGGAGACAGGAGCTCCGGGAAACATTACGGCATCTACAGCTGTGACGGTAAACTATTTTATATTTCTATGATATTTTGTACGTATTAATATCGTAAAGAAAATAAAAATACATATGTAAGTGTCACCTTGCTTCATTCTCTAAATAAAACTGTTTTATAGATATAGGTACCTACTATGAAAATATACCCTGACTATTTTATTTTTAACAGTAACAAGCAATCGCTCTGGTCACTTTGCCATTCAAATTAAGAAAACCGTATAGAAGATGTTACTTACAGTAAATTGTAATGATCTTTTGTAATGTTTTAGGTTGTTCGGGATTCTTCAAGCGATCGATCCACAGGAACCGCGTGTACACATGCAAGGCGGGGGGCGAGATGAAGGGGCGGTGTCCGGTCGACAAGACGCATCGCAACCAGTGCCGCGCCTGCAGGCTCGCCAAATGCTTTCAGGCCAACATGAATAAAGATGGTGAGTGACCCTACATTCGCATTGAGGCTATCTCTTCACGCCCAAATATATACTCGACGAAAAAGTAGCCTTCTTTTCGATTGAAATGGTATCTAATATTATGAATAAGTATTTTATTACTATTATATCATATATCATCATATATCATCATAAGTATTTTATTACTATTATATTATTATATACTATTATATCACGCTAAAAAACCAGCATCCTCGATTTTAAAGTGAAAACTCCCCAAAGAGTATTTCAGATTTGATACCGGTATTTCTGTAACTGCTATATTCCAAAAATATTTACTCGCCGTTTCGTATTGCTGCTGTATCACGAATTTCACCGGACAAAATTCAGCTGAACATTTACGCGTAACAAAGGCAGAACCTATTCAGCGCCAGAGGATAGTTTTCTGTATACAGTTTGATTGCTTTGTGTATATCCATCAAATTCACAGCAGGTTGTATTGTCCCCGGCTCGCTCGCTGAAATATTGAGTAAAATAAAACTAGCGTTCGCCGAGGCCAGTTCAATTTTCACCGCAATTCTCGATCCTATCTGTCATTACGTCATCTCGATGTACACAATATTGTGTTTTGTGCTGTCGGTCTTTGTCGCTTTTATTTATTGAGCATGTATGCCACTTCACTGAATAAATAAATTGATCCCGGGATTCTAGGTATCATGTAGTATAGGCTTGTACGAGCACATTGAAACAGATATTTGAGTATATTCAATAAAAATACAGTTACGAACTACATAGTAGATATGTATTAAAAACTTAGGTAGACAATACCGGCGCTATTTCTAAAAAAAGTATTACAGATAGTCTTGAATATGAATTGTGACAGAAACTTTTCTTTACTAAAGAAAAAATAAAATGTTTCCATGAAATTCAAATTTTACTGAGCTTGTAACTTACAATTGTTTTCCACCTCATACAAGTATTCGTAGGTTTGGCAGGCTGCAAGTTACTGTAGCCAGGCGGTATTGTAGGAGTCTGCGGCAAACAAGTTTCGTGAGGGCGTATAATTAGGCGCGAGTAAACACATAAAGGTAATCCGGGCGCGGCACAAAGTGATGCGCGAATAATTCAATGCCAGCACCTGAGCCTCTGAGGCTTAAGGCGGTAGTTGAATGTAGGGCTGCAATTATATTAACTTATACTGCAGTCAATTGATAATATGATGACACATTTATTACAACCGTCACTAAGTGCCTGTCTAACGCGCCTACTGATACCGATCCCTATAGAAAGAAAGAAAGTAAGAAAGAAAGAAAGAAAGAGTTTATTTTCCGCCATCCACACCATGACACAGAAACAACAAAATTATTAACAAGGTATTACACCTGTGTACCTACTCGTTCCCGTCGGTCCAATATTCCCCGATTTCCAATGTGAGACAAACAGTATATTCTTCCATTTATTTAATTATTTTGCACACAAAAATATCAACTGATACGATTGGCACAATTTTCAGGAATGAATACTAAATTTTTCCGGCTCAAAAGTACTCTATGTGTAACTTTTTTCAGTGAAAGTCTCATCAGAATCTGAAAAAAAAAAAAACTTTTCATGTATTACATTCTAGTACATATTTTTACTTTAGGTGGAGATACCATTAATGAGTAAGCAAATTTTTGTTTAATTAAACGACAACCCTAATCTAAGAACAGAAACATCTACGTATATCTATGTGATATAATACAAAAGGCTTCCTCACATGATGAGAGAATGCCGACTCGCGACCGACCTGGGACATTATGAATATTCAATTATTTGGCGAATTTTACTTAATTAGAATTTAGAGAGACTTTGGCTCATGTGGGTCATGCGCAAATTTAATAAAATGACATAACAGTATGTAATGTAAAACACGGATGAAATATAGGTAAAATAAATATAAATAGGTATGTATGTCCGCCGCAAATAAGTGTGATTACTTTTATACATATGATCGACTGGAAATGTAAAATTAGAGCTCACAAAAACTCAATTGAATTGAAAACTATAAGGTAATAAAGTAAAGAAATGTCTATAGATAAATCTTTAAATTGTTTTGAATACAATCACAGTCATGTTAACACAAAAATGCGTAATTTCTGTTTCTATGTTTCTATGTATATATAATATACTAATATTGGAAATAGTACATACTCTATCAATATCTTACAGTGTTAAAAAAATAACTAGTAAAAAGTAATAAACCTTAAAACCTACAAATAAATAGAAGAATACGTTCAGAAATAGAAGCGTGAAGGATAAGCAATTATGTAGTATTACTGAAAGCCGGGAACTGAAACCCATGGTATATATAATTCATACAATTTCACTTCGACTAGGTCGCTTACCAGCCGCAACGGTAGAATAATAGATTAATTCCATTAGTCAACAGTGATAGGGTCTCAGGATTTCATGAAATAAATCGAAGGGGAAGAGGGACGCGTTTTCGCAGTTTAAATATTCACCAAGTACTTACATTTTACAAATTTTACTAAATCAAAGATACTACGCTAGCAAAATCTTAATATAATGATATAGGATGTAATACATCGTGTATAAGTGAATATTAGACGAGGCGTAAAAAATATCCTGAATAGGTACATAAAATGAAAGATAAGAAGAAAATTATTAGTTCATCAAGTGCCGTTACATATGACATCAAACGGAGCCAATCAGCTAATTCCAATATCGCTGAACAAACACGGCGCTATCGGAACTATCCAGAGTAAACAGACACCAGATAGTGTCTGCCGTAATGCCGTAAGACTAAAGCGAATAAATGATTTTGCTACATTGCTACCCTCAGAACAGTTACTCGAAATTATCAATGTACAAAATCGCCAGTGGAAAATGCTTCAACCGTTGTTCGCTTATCAGCTTGCATCCGTTATTCTGCGTACTGCTTACTGCGTACTGTTTATTAAAAGCTCCATTTTGTTCGTACCAAGTTATTAGTAGTGGATCATAATTAGGAAGAGATAAAGATAACTATTAATTGCTCGACCGTCAGTTACAGATTTAGATACTCTGTGCTATTTAAATAGGCGAAATAAACATATTTTTTTAATAAACTTTGTAACTGTAAATACAGCGAATAATTGAGTAATTTTATGTTAGACCAGAATTATCGTACAGCCAGGACGAGCTTTAGAGAACCAATCAGCTCACTTTACCAGTGTAATTTAATACAAACAAGAATTGGTCTATTCCGAGAGTTAACACAAACCAGACCGCCTTTGTTTCCTCTACATCATTGAAACAAAAGAAGCAAGTAGGAAATATACCTACTAGTATGTATCATAAATAACATAACAAAAGGTATTGTTTTCTATTTATAGAAGGGTTAAAATAATTTTCTGTTTAGTTCATAGTTCATAATAATCTCAAATCAATTACAATAAACAAACTATGGCGGTTTTAGCCTCTTTCTCGTATATTTCAACAATATTGCTTAAAAAACAAATAGGGATAATACATTTTTGATATGAATCCAAAGTACGTAACGTTGAAAATATTCGGTCAGCACACGGAGGGATTTGACCGACACGTTGTGCACTATGTTTTATCACCGCCAATTAGCACTGGAGCAGTATGGTAGAGCGCTCCAGGCCTCCTCATCCTCAAGAGATATTCATCCGCAAGAGACCCTCATCAAATTGAAACATAATTATGTACGTATGCATGTGTATCCAGTTGTTGGATATTAAATAAGCCCATATTTTGACATAAATATGTACGTAGTTAAAAAATATCAATATCGCCGGATTTTTTGTAATGTACAAGCAAATTTATTCAGGCACATTAAAAACAAACATCTCTGTCGCTAAGTTTGCCATTTGCCACGATCAAATAAACGTAATCCCCAATTTAACTTCATAAAATTAATTTAAAATCGATGACGCTCAGAGCGGGCTAGGTTTTTGCTTTTCTGAAGTTGTTCATACTTCTTTACTGTTAAGGAAAAAGTTAAAGGCCGACATCAAAAAGCTCCTTTTTCGAAAGTCTCTATTTTAAATGTTAATCAGTGGCCTTTTAAGAATGGACAATTAATTATTCACCCTATACTTTTTAACTCTTAAGGTTAAGAAGTTCTTTATATGACCAGAACAGTAAAAAATTCATAAAATCATAAAATAAATCTACAGTTAGTAATATTTTGTTTATCAAGAACAATATTTTTATATTGGGTAGCATAGCATATCAATATCTTTTGCTTAATTCTGTATTATATTTCTCCATAATATTTTTAATGCATGAACATCATTGTTATTTAACATTGCTTCCATGTATCTATTATAAATTATGGAGAATTGGATCTGACATCTGAATATTGAGATCTCTAATAAAATGTATATGTACATATGTAAGGTATAGTATAATAGAAAAACTCAGGCTTGTGCTAAGACGTGTAGGTGCGTAGCTGCCGTACGTTGCGGCGTAGTAGCGTCGGCCCTCAAGGGGCAAACTTTTCAATTACGCCACGTCGTGTTACCCCGCAGCGGGTTAAATTAATTCTCTCCACTTCACAAAAAGATTCACCTTACCCCACACCTCCCCTGTGAATCGACATCGGCTATTTCTACGAACAAAAAAACTTCCTTGATACATATTTTACATAGCCCACTCGTAACATACTGACGTTTAACAATATTTATTTTTAATTTAATGGTTTGCACGCAAGATTCGGATTCAACGGTGCGTACCTTTTTGTCCCTTTGTTAAAAAGAAAATTCAAATTGTAATGGATGGTAACGTTTTCTTGTTTTGTCGTTTTTTATGGAATCTTGATTGTTTTCATTATCCCGAATGAAGTGTACCTACCTTCTCGTATTATTTGTACGAGTATAATACAAAGTGTAAAAACATAGATCTAATTTAAAACTACACATTTTTTAAAAACACTCAAGTGTCATTTATTTATGACGTACATTCACGAAGTGATTATGGCTAAGCCCCTACAAAATTTTATTGCTCATCAACAGAAAACCACTATTGCGTGTCACGCCCAACGTACCGTGGCGAATTGAATAGATCGCAGCTCCTGAGTTGTGTTTAGGATCACTAACACGTGTTCAACACCTATTGCTCTCCTGACCAGGCCTCGAGGGGAGCGCGCGAGGGTGCAACTATTGTGCCTTTATGGGGATATTAGCCACGCTTGTGAAAATATAATTACAGATAAATTAATTTATTATTTTTCTTAAGCGAATTAGTGTTTAGCACTTTAAAAAGGACCATTTAAATATATTGATGATTTTGATTTGATGAATGTAGATGAAGCACGGCAGGTTTGTAAGGACAGCGATATTTGGCACTCGCTGCTTTCTGCCTACCCCGCAAGGGACCTGGCGTGACGATATGTTGTTGTTGTTGTTACGGTTTAAAGCTTCGCGGTAACCCTTTTACGAGCGGAAAGCACAAAGCGGAGGAAACGCAAAAAGCCCGAGAAATAAAAACCGCGCATAACTTTTCTCTAGCGTGTCAAAAACTACGTGGTTTGATTTCCGATGAGAGATTGCTCGCTGGTTCTGTCTCAATAGCAACCGGAAAGCGATAAGCGATATTATTTCTTTTCACGAATATTTTTAAATCAGTGTTGTATTACAGCAAGTTTGTGTTTAGGGAAACTCTTTATTGTTATTTTTATTTTTGTTTTGTTTTTTATTTTTTTATTTTTATTTTTTTTTTGTTTAATTATTATTATTTTTGTTGTTATTTCCTTTGTCGGTTTTTGTTTACGGCCTATTTTTTATGTATTCGCTAGCAACACCCAATCGACTTAATCACCGTTTTAATCTGCGATTAAATTACATAACACTAATGGATTAAATATTCGATAGATTAATCATTTACATTTTCCTATTAGTTAAAATATGAAAAATTGTGTACCCATAGAATCTTCAATAAAAATTAATCTAAAAACGCGAAACTTAATTGGGTCTTCGCTCGGCTTGTTGCTAGTTTTCGACGACGATCAAACGAGTGCCTTAGATTTGCGATCTGTTGATTTCTGTGAAGCGTTAGATTGTAGATAACAGAAAATGTAGAATAGAAATTGTAATCCATTGTCGTTCGCTGCGGTGTGAATTTTATTTGAATAAATAAATCTTTTGTTTCAATACCGTTTATTATTACCAACACGCCAGGTCCGTAAGAGGGTAGTAGAAAGTAACGTGCACCAAAAATCTTATAAATAAATAAATAAATATAACTGGGGTCAATTCCACACACGGCTGTCTGATCCCGAATTAGGCAATTTTATGCCTGTGTTATGGTGACCGGACAGCTGATAAACATATATATGCATACAATGTAGTACCTACTTATATGGATATTTTTATTACGCCCAGACACAGAACAAACACATGTGCTCATCACACAAATGTTTGTCCTGGGTGGGAATCCAACCCACGACCTCCGGTTTTGCAGTCAGGGTCTAACCACTCGACCACGAGGCTTGTCAATCTGTATCCTTTTCTCTATCTTTTTTTTACTTAACACCCCATCAGTCAATATCTTACCTTCATGGAACCACATGTCCTAGCATGTCCTAGCATGACTCATCAACAAAAAAAAACTGTTTAATATAAGTGACGTCTATGAATTTATTAGACAAAAATTTATTGCTTTTCTTGCACATCATGTAACCATTCGTTGGGATAACTTAGCCAGGGCTAATTATTTAAATTATTGTTCGAAGCAATTGCGCTATAAAAATAAAAGTCTACCAACCCGCACCCGGCCAGCGTGGTAGACTACGGCCTAAATACCTGTCACTACAAGAGGAGACCCGATCTACCAGAGGACTAATAAGAAGGGTAAAACAAAAAATTTGTGAACATGATTTGCTTATAAAAATCACGTTCTTTTTTAACTTTTCATTAAGAGGCGAATACACAAACCGTGCGACGTTCACACCTCACGATGACGTCCGCGCGACAATTCGTTTGATATCGATACGTAACTCGATACAATCCGGACACTTTCGAAAAATAAAGCAGCTCAAACTGCGGGAATCAGGTTAAACGGCGCGACGGACGGTCGATTACATTTTAATGGCCGATATAAAACCGCCATCAATCATTCGTGTTAAATCAACAAATTGCACGCTTTAATTACAATACAGTAACCGTCCAGTGAAGCTTACCCGCACGATAATGTAACATTGATTTCGTTGTACTCGTATTAGTACATATTTGTGCGCGCAGCAGCGTATACGCCAAGTTCATACCTGAGTATAATTACTATTGAAACTCATTCTTAACACTTTACAAAGTAGAAGATCAATAGGGGAAGTTTTAAACTTTTACTTATGTGCTATTGATTGTATTTCATTCGACAAGTTTAAATACTTGATCGGATAGACCATTTGCGGATGTAATACTTGACTAACTTATAATCAAATTCAAAGATTATAGTAAAAAAAATTTAGGGTATCTGAGATAAGGTTTACTTCATTTAACTCCACTTGTTAAATGTTACCTTTCAATCACTCTGTGTAATCTTTTAATATGTTACGTAGGTAATTTTATCTCACCGTTTATTTGGGTAAGTGGCCGTATCGCGAAAATTATGACCAAGTCTTGCCTATGGCGTGACTTGTTTAAAAGATTGTCCGTTTCTCAAAAAAATGTCGAAATGACAAATTTTTGTTTCCTTATAAATTCCATGTTTGTCACTTTTTGCTTAAGGAGAAGTTAATAAATAATAAAATATTACACACTTAGTTTTCCGCTGTTTCTTTAATTATGAAATATGTTTTTAAATAGTAGGCAATGTTAGTCTTTAGGCTAAGTTATATTATTATACTGTCCTGTGTCCAAAAACTAAAACAATAACCTATTTTAATTAACCTAATAAATGTTTATTGACAAATTTACCTTTGTTTTACGTAATGTAAGGTAAGGGTAAGGTAAGGGAGTCAAAAGTAAAATTATGATAGTGGTAAAAATTCTTAATTTAAGCCCATAAATGTAGTTTCAAATGATCGATGTTTTCTGTAGCTATCATTTAATCGCGTTAGAAATTCACCCGAGAGTTTCAAATGAAACTGAATCTAGGTTTAGGTTTAAAGATTTTCATTCTCAAATAAGACATTAAGTAGTCACTTGTATGAGAACAATTAATATAGAGTAAGTTACAAAAAAGTTCGCCATCAGTACATGTAGACGCCACCCATTCAACACATTCATTTAGCCAATAGTGAAGCGTCTGATCTAATATAGTCGGCAAGTTTTACCTTAAATGTGT
>DWGJ01003795.1:0-12696 GCA_018246895.1 Aspitha aspitha aspitha | reverse complement strand
TAACAAACAAGAAATAAAAAGGGAAATTCAAATAATTCTTTAAATAAGCACGGAAGGTTTGTAAGGACAGAGATGTTTGGCACTCGCTGCTTTCTGCCTACACGTTAAAGACCTGGCGTGACGATATGTACAAGCAACAAATAAGTACGCAAAGCGTGGCCGCTAAGGTGCGTCAGTATAGCCAATGACCACAAAACTACAGCAATCGAATGTTCTATTTACCTAAATTCATATTGAGCTAAAGTCGGTTACAAATGTAAATTTACGGCACAATGTCTTAACCAGGAATTAGGTGAAGCGTTGATAAGTTACCCTGACTTTGGAAATCATCGACTGCATACAGGGTTACGTGCTTGCATACAATTCATGCGAGGTTGCGTGCTTGTTAAAAAATTGTAACATAAATCATATTTAATATGCAGACGTCAAGAAGAACCTGAAATGGAAACTATGGAGAAGGTGAAGCTATTCCTTGTGGTTCACTGGCGTGGATTTCTATGTTTTATAGTGCCAATAGCGGCTTTACTCGTACTCATACCGTTTCCACCAGAGGTTACTTATCCTTTTTATCGTCATATCCAACATTTTAAAATCGTTCCTATTGTTTATTAATTGCGCAGTATTCGTAAAAATATCATACATCCTGTAAAGTAGAATAATTTGTTTGGATTGGTATGAATTATATTTGAATATCAGAATATATATATAATATAATATATGCTGGAAGATATAAAATATGTATGTTGTACTATATCAGTTTAAAGACAAAGACATTTATTCACATAAATATGAGTACATTTAAAGATGTTACAGAATTATTAGATCAACCCATATTTTGCCTTTTACCGCGTACAAATTTAAGAAATTATTTTATGGTTGTTATAATTGTGTAAGATGTTGTTCTACCCAATCAAAATATAATGACATTCTGTTAGCCATATACATATCATTAGTAATTAACAAGTATTCGAACAAATAAGAGAAAGTTAGATGAGATATTATTATTGTTATTTGAGAGGTGTTTTGGAGGGTTGAAGCTCTCGTTCAAAATACATAGTTTAGATCTACAGATAGCAACATTAATCTTTAACTAGCCGTACCAATGATATTTATTACAATATATGTATATATATTTTGTAAGTTATAACTTATTGATATGATGTATACTTAATTCAAATTAATTATTTCCCAGAAACATCAATGGTGCGCATACTGTCTTCTAGTGATGGCAATATTTTGGATTTCTGAATGTATACCAATAGCCATCACATCTTTTTTACCAGTAATTGTTTTCCCGTTGACTGGCGTGTTGTCCACGAATGAGACGTGCAAATGCTATATCAATGTAAGTTATAGATCTTATGTAACCAGATTTGTTGTGTGTAGAATAATTGTATCGTATCCTATTGCTTGAATTCACTTACGGAATATGTACAATGTTATTATCCAAAATGATTTCTTACAACGATTTCTTAATAGGACATTTGTTTGAATTTGTTAATTGATCATTTCATTGCCTGCATCTGAGCGTTTTTATAATAAGAACATTCGTAGGTCTGCATACTGTTTTAATCAGTTTAAGTTGACATTGAACTTACCCGATTCTTCTACAAATTCTCATCTTGTAACAATATCATGTTAATGTGATTTTTAGCACAAAAAAAATTAATAGCAAATGTATTGTGTTGGTTGAAATAGGTACCTACCTATACGATCATTATAAATGTTACGTTTTTGAAATACGAGTTTCATATTTTATACCTCCTCGAATAAATTATTGAATATACCTAATATTATTGTATCAGCTATATTTCTTGACAGTGTAAGGTTTGACTGGAAATTAAGTCAATTATTTTTGTAATTTTAGGACACTGTGTTGATGTTTTTCGGAAGCTTAATATTGGCATATTCTGTAGAACAGTCTGGGCTGCACAAGCGCTTAGCTTATTTAGCTATTCGCTTGATTGGATATTCTCATTATAAGTAAGTTTTTTAAATTCCAGCAGTTCACCGCTTACGGAAATAACTGAAGGCATCTTTGATCAACTCCGAATTATCGTTCCTTTAATTCGGTTATAATCCAAAATGACATAAATATTCAATAGCCCATAATGACTATACAATAATTATACAGAAATGGATCATATGCTTTCATTCCAAATCAAAAATACCTGTGTATTACCTTTAGTTTTTACCTGAATAATAATCGAGTAAATAATTGAGAATATAAATCTGTAATTGTATTTTCGATTATTTACGTGTTATCAAATTTACAGGTTGCTTCTAGCAATGTGCCTAGTGACTACATTTGTGTCCATGTGGATTACGAATACCGCTGCGACGACAATGATGGTGCCTATTAACTTTGCCATATTGAATGTGTTTGAACAGGTAACATAGTGAAAAAATGCTTCTAAACTTATAGTTGTTCTGTTAGCCAATGCTTATTATGTTTATCAATTTTTTAATTCATTATTATGTCTATTATTGACTTGTAACGGTATGGTTAATTTTTAACGCAATTCTTCTCGTCGTGCCTCTTCACTACTGAAGGTTGGTCGTTAGTTCCTTGAACCTGTGTCTGTCCATGGCCAGGCGAAACAGCTGTTCGACAGAGGTGATGCCTGTCCACTCCCTGATGTTTCTCAGCCACGACTTTTTACGCGTCCAGCGCGCCTCTTCCCTTCTACCTTGCCCATCATGATAAGTTGCAGCAGTTTATACCTATCGTACATGTATTTAACGCGATGTAGGTACTGATTCTTATCGACTACTGTCACAGAATAATTTTGAAAATAATTATGCCTCCTTGCATGATCCGCCATATTGGATTTAGAATGATTTCACATAGTTAAGCATGCATTTTCATCCAGAATAAGCGTATACCAAATTTCAGCTGAATCGGTTAAAGATAACTGGTTTAAAATTCAGTCGCAAGTTTCCCGCCCGGATAAACATATATATGTAGGTACATACTTAACTTAATAAAAAGCTTGTAAAAAAGCATGTTTGTAAATAATATACCCAACATTATACAGCATCAATATCACAATTTTTTTTTTAACAATGTATGTACACTAACCAAGACACGTGTTTCAGCACAAATTATTGAAAATCTATGACTATACTAGCGATGGCGAGAAAATAGCGTCAGATATCACGACGTGCTACTTTTGTGCGGCAACTTTCTCCGCAACTATTGGTAAGTTTGTTCAAAACTTCACGCTAGCAAATAACGTAAATGTAGGTCGTTTTTGGTTATTATGAGATAAAAATGATCGCTTGTTACGTGTTGCGACAGATTATTTGACCATTTTTTTATATACAGATACATAATTCGTTCATAAACAGACACACTCGCGTCTCCTTTCTTTTGTCAACTACCAGTGGCGGCTGCAGTCGCCTCTCTGGCAGCAAATGATCTTCGAGACTAGCCAGGCGTGCGTTCAGCATATTGCCTATTTGCAGCGTTATTTCCCGGCTGATCTCGTCGACCGTCAGTTGCTGCATCTGAGGCCGCGCTGGTAGCAGTTCTTGCGGGCGCTTCACCTCCTCTTCTTCTTATTTTCTGAGGGGAGCGCCGCCGCCATATCCATTGGGGGGGAGGGTGCCGGACCACTTGTTCTCAGCGCCCTCTCTCTCCATCATTTCCTGCATGGTGCTTCTTACGAAGAATGGCCACTTCGACCTGCAGGCGGGCGTTGTCTAGCCGCTCGACGCAGGCCTGTCCCAGTATGGATAGCCCTATCTGTCATAGCCCTGCGTGGGTGAAATGACTACGACCATGTTCCGGCATTGTTTTCTACTTAATGCTTGCCGTATTTTGTTACTAGTAACTAACAATGAGTTTATAAAACTTTTAGTATACGTATGTATACATAGATTGTTCTACTCATTTGCAGGTGGTATTGGTACTCTAGTCGGAACTGCTACCAATTTAGCATTTAAAGGACTTTTCGTAACGTATGTATTTACATGTACGAGTTATGTATGCGTTGATTTTAATCCAATTTCATTTTATTCCTAAGCCTTCCTATCTTCGATAAACAATTTGTTGAAGCAGTTTGGTGACAGTCTTTCTTTTCATAGTATTTATCTTTTTTCTATCATTTCTGAATTATGTAATACCGGAATGCCCCTAGTAGTCGTTGGTCATCAATTCATTGGTATTGACGACCCATTCTTGTGTAGATGTATAATTTTGTAGTTGATTTGTTGCAAATATGTAGTTTATATAGAAAGAATTATTTTCCGTACAGTGCCTATCCCGATGCACCAGAATACCTATCCTTCCCCAAGTTCTCGATGTTCAGCATTCCTTGCATGATCCTCATGGAATTATTCGTGTACTTGTATATGATCGTATATTTCTTCGGATTTTTAAGGTATTTTTGTTTTAATTATCTAGATATATTGTGATTTGAGACTTCTGAACTTCTATTAAAAGAACAGAATGTCCGTTACTTAATTGTTATTGAATAATGCATTATGTGCGATAAGTGCAACTGAGCTTAGAGGTATTTAACTGTATTGCTGGTACTCATAGATTTTTATTAGGTATTATAATTCAGTCTATTAAATTTTTCTATTCTTCTATGGATACGGGGTAAGTGTAAGCATTACTACCTTTAGTGAAAGAAAATTTACCTCAAACTGTTCCGTTACGTGTCAGTTACGTTAATCATTGAAACGTGGACGTGAAGATTTTGTAGGTACCTATATTTTTTTACTTTTGTTGGTGGTAATAAGGAATCGTTTAAAATAATTTTCTGTCTTACAATACTTTACATGAGATCAAGATTAGTTAAAGGTACGATCTGTTTGAAATAAAAACAGTTGCACGGTTATTACAGACCTGGGAGTAAAGCGGCTAAATCAACAGTGCTGACTCCTCAGGGAATAGCGGCCGCAAAAAAAGCTGTAAATGAAGACTGGGCGAAACTTGGCAAATTGACATTTTGGGAAATGGTAAGATGAATTTAAAAATGTAATTGATACATATAAAATATACAAAACGATACGGTATAGCTAAAGCGGTGAGTGCTAATATTAATTTATATTGATCTATTATCAATACGACATAAAGTAGAAATCCTCACAATGTTAGAGAAAATTATAAGAACATACGTACATATACATGTCAAGTCACATTATATGCGTTCTTTTCGTTCGCTTTTTCAAAACTTCGTGTTTAAATACGCTTCCTGATTTTGCTCACTTGCAAATCCTGTTTGGTTACTACTAGATCTTTTTACAGATTTTCTTTTCCATTCCCTCAATGAACGTAGTCCACGTAACATGAAGCAAGTGTATAATCAAAATGGCCGTGATGACCAGATAATTTTCGTCCTGCTATTGTTGTCTGACCCATCTTCTGATATTTCTAACATACATTGTTTATATATAGATTTGGAAGTTACATAGGTAATAAAATGCCATGTGAACCTCATCTACCATCTACTCATATTTTTATGCAGATGGTAATATTTCTCTTCGGCGGTGCAATGGTAATGTTCTTTTGTCGATCTCCACAATTATTTCCTGGATGGGGCGACATGATTGAAGATTATTTTGAAAAGACACCTAGATTGTAAGTATCTACTACGTAGAGTATATTTATAAATAACTAGTAGACCCGACCACGCGTTGCCATGGTTATACATAATATATACATACATATCTCAAAACGCCGCACCATGATATTTGTTCGACTTAGAGTTGTCCTATAAGAAAAATTGATTTTGCAATAAAAATGAGATTATGAATTGAGATTAAAAATATCCTATCTTTTAAGTCTGACAAAACAATAGATATCTATAAAATTTCATTGAAATCGGTTTCGAATATTAACGCAAACGAACATCCTGACATGGGATTTTTCTATATATATGTATAAGAGATCTACATAGGTACGTGATGTACGCACCAGATACAATGAGAAATACAATTACTGCTTTACGTGGCCTTTTTATTTCCGAATATATGAAGGTATTTACATTACAAACTATAATTTATAACTTAACTATATTCCAGCGTTCTTGATTCGGCGTGTGCAAGTTTAGTGGGATTTCTGATGTTACTTCTCCCAGCGAATTTATCATTTTTAAAAAATGTAACTGCTAAATGTAAGCTTACTACATAGTTTGATTTCAATTTTGTGTATTAATTCTGTACTAAATATGTTATATAAATTCAAACTATGAAGGTTGGATGAATAATTTATAGGTATAATAAGTATAATATTTTTAAATATTAAGTAATAATTATTAAATTTTTGTCAGATCAAGAAGATCTTTCAAAGAAACCTGTGAGATCTGTACTTGACTGGACTAGTATGATTACAACTATGCCCTATAGTTTTACATTTTTACTGGGTATGTAAAAACCAACATTGCATTTTAGCATAAATATATTAATTACATCCATTTTATGAGATATATGTATATATGTATAAGTAGTATCTTATTTTTTTATTTACATATTTAATTTCTTACTACTATTAAAACTGACATGTATTTGTATTATTTGTCGTTATTCCTATTTGTAAGCTTTAAAAATACTTGACGGTTTGTATGATGTTATATATGACGCTGAAAAGGGCAACTCGCATGTTTGCACTTTGTACATAATATTACAATATGTTTTAAGTACTTCTACACATGTAGGAAATAAAATGAATTACATAAAAACTTGAAATTTATAGGTGGTGGCTTCGCCCTCTCTGACGCAGCTAAGAAAACTGGTCTTAATGAGAAAATTGGCCAAGTACTGCAAAGTGCGCAAGATTTACCAGATATCGTTGTTGTACTTGTGATCATTATCTTTGTGACTTTCGTCACCAATTTTGCATCCAACGTGGCTATATGCAATGTGTTTGCACCGATTGCCATGCAGTTGGTAGGATATGATTTAATTGTATATAGCGGGAATAGATAACGTGCAGGCATTAGTCACAAGCCACCGTTGCTACCGATGAACATTAACAAGCAACTACTAATAAAACTGTCATTTGTCCCGTTGATGTATATATGTTAATTTACGTTAAGAACGAATATTTCTATTATATCCGTGGACCGGCATCACCCTTCAGAACGAAAGACAAATTACTAATAACTGCGTCACGATATAATTAGATGTAGCGTTAGTTCTTACCCAGAAGACTCTTATGCATGTTCTAGCACCTCCGAAAACTAATGTAATCAACAACAATATAAGCAAGTATTTCGGACATGTATCTCACCTGAAAGAAGCATACAGCTTCTTCTGTTCGTAATAGTTTTGTCCAAGTTACAATGCGTAGGTGAAATGTTCCACTAAGATATTTGATTAATGGTACGTAGGTATCAGATAACTTACATGCCGCCAGATGGTTTTATTATCTTTTCTAAATCCTTTGGAAAAACAATTGCAGGTGAAGCTAAGTGTAATCAAAATCTTTCTTTTATTGCAATTGTAATTTACTATAATGCATATAAATTTCAGGCAAAAGAAACGGGCAGGAATCCTTTTCTGTACAATATATCAGCTGGTCTTGCGGCATCATATTGTTACATGCTACCAGTCGGTACACCTGGTAACCTTATTGTGCAAGGCGCTGCGAATATTCCTACTAATAAAATGGTATCAGTAAATTTTAAATATATAAGTTAAAGTAACTTATTTAACTCCAACATAGATCATACAAAGTACATGTAATGTAAATATTTCAGATTATTGCTGGCGTGGGGCCCACCGTAGCATCGGTCTTGATAACATGGCTGGGTGTTTATTTTTGGGGGGAAATCATTTGGCCCGATATTCATGCACAACCGGAATGGATCGCAAGGGTTAGAGTATAATAAACATTCGTTTATTTTCGTGTTCAGTGACAATATTGTCTTCAGTTATTATTTGTGTTCTAAATACTATAATTAATAATTTGTTGTAGGAATAATAAACATTTTTGTTCTGTCATTTTGTTGTTTCACTTACATTTCCTTATAGACCAGTGCCTATAGCTCTGAAAATTGTCAAAAGTAGAATAAAATAGTAATAACATGAAATCCATTGTAAAAGGAAGAGAACATTACAAAAATTAAACAAAAAATAACAATAATGCTAAATGTACATAATTATTATGATTATCAAATAATCTGCATTGTTCTAGATAGGTACAACTTTTTATTTTGCCTCATGATAAAACAGGCATGACCAACTGGATCGTCAATTATATTTAAACATATTAATATGTGTATGATTATAATATTGAAAGTAACTTTATAAAATAGCAGTGGTAACATCATGTCCGATGTATCAAATGCCTCAAATGATGCTGTAAACGCAGAAGTTCCAACTGAAGCGCCGTAAATATAAGATTTTTATTAAATATAAAATCACACACAAGTCCGTCCAATAAGGCCGTCGAGTAAGATTTCTGAAGGAGATTACCAAAACTGTATTTAGTAGAATTCCAATTTTTTGTTTTCTCATAATTATTAGTGAATTTTACTGTTTACAATGCAGTTCACGCCATAATTCATTATGTCTTCAATTTTAGCCCAGAAGAGCTAAACATAAGGTTATACGAAAAAATCATATTGTTCATTAAAACACATTGGCGTGGAATAATTTGCCTCGTTGTGCCAATTATATTAATTCCAATTCACCTCAGTTTCCCGCCACAGGTACATAATTTGTCTTTTAATACGTCTTTTATTTGTGACAGTCTCTTTACCGAAGAATAATTTAATATCATGTAAAAAAGGTAAAGTTTATTATAAAAGCGAGATTGTTTATTGAGTCAATATTGTAGATTCAAAGTTCTCTATAAATTCGTGCTCATGAAATGTGGTGAAGTATCATCCAGGCCTCCAATATTTGCGGGGAGCCCCCTCGACGGTTTTATAAAGATATTTGCAGCCAATCAAAAATTCTCTTTTAAATAACCGTCTTAGATGCAATAAAACAAAGATTTAATATTTGCCCAGTTTAAAGGTGATTTTTTAAAATACATTATATGTTTTCTTCTAATAAGCCCTGCTGATGACGATGCGAAATACGAAATTGATTTTACCAATAATTTTAGTATTTGATTGTTTTGTTGCTTTAATAGAATTTTCTGTTATAAATAACCGTTTGAGAGTGATCAATTTCTTAATCAAATTCCAGAAATATCAATGGTGTGCCTACGCTTTAGTTTTGATGGCTATATTCTGGGTGACTGAGTGTATTCCGCTCGCCGTCACATCATTTATACCAGTTATAATTTTTCCTTTATCCGGTGTTATGGACACCAGCACCACCTGCAAGTGTTATATGAATGTGAGATCTACTAAATGATCAGTTTGTTTGTACCATTCGATTACTTTATTACTGCAAATGTTTGACAAACTCAACAGTATTCAGGGACCATTCACGATATTTCATGATATTTGATAGATATTAGTGGATTTATATGGTATAACTAATAATGATAGATTATATTAACAAATATCCACAGTACCTATATTTATTCACTGTTTTAACTCTAATTTATTATCACATTAAGCTAACAATGCTTTATTATGTAGTGATAGTATTTTTTCATTTCGTTTCTACATTTACGAGTAGTATAGCCCTTTAAACACAAAAATTATGTTATACTTCTTTCTAATGAATCATGTTACAAATGTTTATATTAAAGGACACCGTAGTAATGTTTCTGACCAGCATGATATTGGCCTATTCTGTGGAGCAATCCGGTCTCCATAAGCGTTTAGCGTTTTGTGCGATTCGGACGATTGGTTATTCTCATTACAGGTAAAAATTCACTTTATCCACAATGCTAAACTAACTGTTTCCGGTTCGGTTGCTTTATAAGCCGTCATTATTGATATTTAAAATTTAAATTATACTTCGAAATATAAGCATTTATATAGGCTTTATAACACATTTATTTTCTAGCCTTTTTGAAGTGAAAACTTCCTATAGAAGTACACGCATTACACGACTTTGGGTAGGGGTAAAACCTATGAGTTCTATGAGTATAAGAATGTGCGCCATCTATACGACGATTTATTCAAAAGCTTCTGAACTTTGCTAAAAATTTTACTGATTAAAAAATTCCTTCATGCTGCATAGTGGATTTATCTGCTTATAGAAACTTTATAGTTGACACGTAAGTTGGAATTAAAGCATCAGATACTTACGAAGGGAAGATGTATTGTAGGAAATGTACAACGAAATTAATAATCGCAGATTTTATACTTATTACTAGACAGATATTATCCTACTTCCCTTGATAAGGAATTAAAATCGGTACCTAATAAGGATATAATAATCGAATACTTAGTACTTGGAATCCTCAGATTATGGTTTACAGCGCCTTCTCTACACAATCTTTGTACTACATCTTATGGTGATGAATTAATTCGGTTACCATACTGATTCGGATATTATTGTCAGACGTATAAATTAATGTAGTCAGCGACATCTGTACCTTTACCAAAGACACTATGTTTTTTTAGTTGACAAAATAATTTGGGATGTTATGAATAATAGACACTATTTATTTTCATTGATATACAAATGTGTATAATATATAACAAATAAGAATAACGTATAGTGTAAACTAATTTAAAGTTTTCTTTAAAATTTAACCCCCCTACCTCTGGTAAGGTCACCATTAGATAAAGAATATTATTATCCATAAGATCCAATAAAAATAATCTTAATTTTATAGACTCTTGTTTGCCATGGCCTTCATCACTATGTTTATTTCAATGTGGATAACTAATACTGCTGCAACTACGATGATGGTGCCTATTGTTTTCGCAACCCTGAAGGTTTTTGAAGATGTAAGTTTGTATACTCTATATACATATTATAAAACAAAGTCCCCAAAACAAAAACTGTCTGTCTGTATGTAATCGTATTTGTCAAAATCTACTAAACAGATTTTTGTACGATTCGTACTAAAAGATAGTGGAATTCTTGAGGAAGGTTTATAGTTTGATAGTTTATTACGGTTTTATATGTATAAATTGACTGAAATACAGGATTACTGTTGAAAAGGTCGTGTGGTTTACTCGCTTGCGCCGCGTAAACAAGCAGAGATGCACAAAGCAATGTACTAGAGAATTGAAGATCTACAAAGATACTACAAAAAAGTTAATGCCAGCATGTTTATATTTTTTATGATTAACTCACAATAAGTACTTTTACGAGTATGTTCAAAATTTCAATTGAAAATATTAGGTTATTTTCAAGGCTTTTTTTTTGTTCAGCATAAATCGTTATCTAAATAAATGCGTCTGCGTCGCGCCTCTCGGCCCTCATCTCCGGAACGGGTAAGCCGATTTAATGGGACTTTGCCTGGGCGATAGAAGAGATTGTGGAGCATCATATAGGCTTTTTGTTATGTATTAACTTTTTATCCTAGAATTCTCGCGGAGACTATTCACGCGGAAAAAACATTGTGACACACTGAATTTCATGCGAGCGAAACTGCGAGCACAGCTAGTAGCAATATATAATACTACGAGTATATAAAACAATATATTTAAAATGCAATTGTGAATGGAATACCTATTATAGTTTAAAATAGAAAAAGATATGTAAGTTTATTTATTATATTATGTCTTTACTGAATTTTAATGCATAATGTTTTTCCTTGCAGCAAAATCTACTAACTATTTATGAGACCGGAAGTGACGGTGAACTGATTGCATCTGATATAACAACGTGCTACTTCTGTACCGTTACATTTTCAGCAACAATAGGTAACCATAATTATTCTTACTTTAATTTCTTACTTTTAGACTATGGCCTAAACCTTGTTAGTATTATTACCAGTGAAGCAATAAAGGGATGAAAAAACTTAATATGTTGCCGCGCCATCTAGTGGAGAGTTATTATAAGTAGATAGAGTGAAAATATTTTCTTTGTGCAAATATCTATTGTCAGGATCACGGATTATACTCGTAAGGTTTTCGAGGAGTTTTAGAAGAATCTTTTGCTTGTACTTCGTTTTTAATACGACATGTAAACGTAGATGTTGTAACGGCTATATTTCGATTACATGATATTAATTATATTTCCAGGTGGAATTGGAACTATAATAGGAACAGCGACAAACTTAGCCTTCAAAGGTTTATTTGCAAAGTAAGTTTTATAGCAGTCGTGACTAGTGGATTTTTGTAAGATGAATAATAACCGCTATTAAGTGTTCAACATTTGTTTCAGAGCATTTCCATCGGAGCCAGAACATCTATCGTTTCCCAAGTTTTCAGCTTTTTCCATTCCGTATATGCTAATAATGGAGTTATTTGTTTATTTCTATATGGTTGTGGTGTATATTGGTTATTTGAGGTAAGGGACCTAGCATGACGATAAATCATTATATGTATATGTAGGTAACATATGAGAGTCATTGTATATGAAAAACTACTTATTCATGATAATTTAATTACAATTAATCTATTATTAATATGTTATAAATTATGAGCTCTTTTTGTGCTTATCTTGATGAGTACCATATCATGTCATGTGGCACTAGTTTTAAAAAAACCGGCCAAGTGCGAGTTGGACTCGCGCGAAGGGTTCCGTACTATCATCTAAACACGTTTATTTTATGGGACGCACCTTAAAAATTATATATATTTTTAATTTTTAGTATTTGTTGTTAGAGCGGCAACGGAAATACATCATTTGTGAAAATTTCAGCTTTCTAGCTATCAC
>DWGJ01003794.1:0-12697 GCA_018246895.1 Aspitha aspitha aspitha | reverse complement strand
ACACAAAAGTAGTTTGACAATTCGAATCGGTAGTTCCTGAGATTAGCGCGTTCAAACAAACAAACAAACAAACAAACAAACTCTTCAGCTTTATATATTGGTATAGATATGTCTGAATAAATCTCTGTCACTATTGTATCTAATTACGCAGTACATAAAAAGTAAAAAGCTGCCTAATTAATATGCTGTTACAGTAAAACACTACTATTAATATGTATTTATGAAGTGTTTATACAAGCGTCATTGCCGACAGCAAGCGTACCGACTGCAGATTTCGTCGGCAACAGCGACTGTTTGGCAAAAACAGAGCCATTATATAAAAACGTTACCGAAACATAAAGACAGCGAGCAGTTGATTAATAGATTCAAAATTTCTATAATTAGAAGCATGCAGTCGGTCTTGGAGCCGCAATAATAATTAATAATTTTATTGCACAATATATAGGTAATTACATTCTGATTATATTCTTTGAAACTTAATGTTTTATATGAATTACGACAATCGTAAAATCCACCTCTGAATTTCGTAATTAGGTTTACGAGTGTGCACGTGGTTGGTGATGAGTTTTTTATTCAATTGCTGACGCAACGCTGTTAAAAGTGATATTGAATTATGAAATATATCAAAATCTCCAATATTTTCTATATCGAGATTACAGTTTTTTTATTGGGTCCGATTTTCCGCAAAAATTTTCAAATGCGTATATATTTTTTGATATGATCACTGATTTCCACGATTGGTTCGTATTATTTACATTACTGAATAAACCTTATATGGTACCTACAGGAGTCGTTATAGTTTAATAACCATTGGGACGCCAATAGCGCAAAATTTATCGTCATCGGTCTATAGCAAAACTTATTTGTGGGTGAATACATACGGTTATGCAATAGTGAAAACGCCATATCCGCTCCGCGGCTGTGACGATAGCGGAGTAACACAATAATACCCGATCTCATAAGACGTTGAGCTTATTACGAGACTGTCTGTGAGGTGACTCTCTCCGCACTGCTTCCAATAGCATTACGGGTAGTTTTGCTATAATAATACTTTACACGTTCAATATAAATCGCAATAGGTACGATAAGCAAAAGTATTTTTTTTCAATCGAGACGGACTTAATTAAAATTAAGTCCGTCTCGATAAGTAATTTGCACAGGGCGTCGGAGGGTCGACAAAGAGGTCGTTGAACCCATAGGGAACCGGAGGAGTCGCGGGCGTTTCGGCAGCGGGGCGCTCGCTGCACTGGCCCGGTCGTTGACTCCCCCTCGATGCAACTTGTGTGACACGCCGATTGATTTTTTATAAACCCCCACTGAAAGGCCCACACATCGTTTTCGTATACAAATGTCATAACCACGCTACAGTCGATCACACGAGTTTTTGTTTCGATCTCAAAATAGCACACAAAAGAAATAAAATGCTATAAATAAGGTTCTAATTTCAACCAAGGTGCTTTAGTACTAGTATTTAAGCAACAATGACAAGTAATATAAATATATATGGACTTGGCAAAATTAAAATCCGCTTCCGCCCAGACCTTGCTCTAAACAGAGACAATCAATGAAAGAAGTGATTTCACGTGCGGCGTAAAGTACAATATTGTGTATTTAGCATGCCAAATCGGTACATTCGTGACGTAAATTAAGGAAGCAAACGTTATTAATGCTCGGTGACGGGTCGGCGGGGCGGTCGTGTCCGAAGCATCAAGAGCTTCGAGGCAAGCGGGATTCGCACGTGCTTCAGCCCAGGCAGGTTGTCGACCGGCGACCTTGACGCTCGGCCCCTCTCCACCAACGAATATTAACTCGATACGCACCAAAGTACACCGTAATACCATAATATCACCAGAAATCCCAATTGCCGCGTCGTCGACCACTAAACAACACAAAAATCTAATCTCCTTTCATTGAACGCCTTGTTGAATTTTTCTATCCAGCTGTCCTTTAACGGACACGCTTTGAAAGCGCCGAATACGTCGCAAACGTTCAAAAAGCGCGATGGACACAAAGACGAGCTGAAAACGAAACAAGTCCAAGCTATTTTAAACTGGGAATATCCGTGAATGTCCCGTACCGGGCGACGGTGAACGGGTAACTGTGCGACTTTATTATATCGTTTAAACTGTATCATCGTAACATTGTTACTACATATATTGACGCGCACAACGTTATTGTATAATGTGCCACTCGACTACATATACCCGTATATAATAGGAGACAATTACAGAAACTCGGAGAACTGATTGTCCGATGCGCTTACGGAAACTACATACCTTATACAACTCGTTCTAACCTAACAGGTTTAAATATGTAATGCAATAGTACAAATGTACAAACTTTTAAATGAGCCACAAGCTAAATAAATTGAAGTAGACTTAGGTTAGTTTATGTATGTACGTAGCTACTTATTTTGCCTTTGTGAACTTGAACATAAAACCGCATACCTACGTTTAGTTACAACAATGTAACGTGTATTGTATTTACACAAGACGATTTTCTTATTACACTACGCTGTAATTGTTCTGGGCAACCGCATACCTTCCTTAACTACTCGAAATATTATGTACGACAACACAGACGATCCACGACAGTATTTATTTTGTCACTATTATTGTAACAGCTTAGTTTTATGTATGTTATAATTATACGTTGAATATAACAATTTCGTAGCTGCGGCAAAAGTGTTTTTACATACAATAAATCGTTGTTTCGATATTCTGTTGAACTCATTACGTTTGAGGTAATAATTATAATACGATAAATCGACAAAATGTAATGTATATAGGAAAATAACACTATTAGTGCGTAATATTGACCGGCAAAGACAATAACCAATACTTCTGCCTACATTCATAGATTAGCCTACAAAATATATTCAGCGATGGGTACAGGACGTGTGCGCCATTGCGTATATAGTATAGTTAAACAATGAGTCACCGGTTTCGATGAGCCGATGGAGCGATAAACGCCAAGAGTCAAGGAAGGTCACGATGGTATAACGAATCGGTGGTGGCGACGATGGCGATTTTCATTTGTTTTGTTTGTCATCGGCTCGAGTCATTCGCTCACTGTCGCTCGAGCACCGAATCACATCCTTCCGAGTGCCCGCGGGCCTGCTGTCGATCCACAAACGTGACGTCTACCTGTCCCGCACAGGTAAACCGAATCGAAATGTAAGCAGATTCGCCTACCTGGCTCGCACCTGACCGACCGATGCCGATGGTTTATTTTTCGTCCTACGACGAGTCGAGATACGATTGAATTGTAACTGAACAGGTTTATTTTGAACGGGTCGATGTTGTCGACGCTCGCTCGGATAGCGCCGCCGCCGCCGCCCGCGCCGCTCCGGTACCGTTTCAATTGTCGCTATAATATACCGTCTCGTAGAAAAAGACTCCTTGAACGCCTTTGTACGCCGTAAAAGGCAAATATATGGATTGATCTAATAATCCTGTAACACCATAAATGCATCCATATTTGTGCAAATAAATGTCTTTGTCTTTGAACGTTAATGTTTTCTTTACAAAAAGCAGTGTTTCAAACATATATTCATGTGGTATCGGTTTTGGAATTTGTGATAATTTTCTATTATATTGCGAAGATTTCATAATGAAATGAAATATCAAACATTTATTTAAAAGACTTCTTACTTATTTAGTGACTAATGATTTGTTATACCTATCTACAAGCTAAAACGCAATCAGTTTTCTGCAAAACATCAATAAAGTTCCTAACAGCTTATATTCCACACGCGACTCGCCTCGAAGGCTCAGTATCAAAGGAAACCAATAAACTGTTATCTATAATCTCTGTAGTGTTGTTGTCTTGTTTGCTGAGCGATAAACAACTGCACGCCACCTCTCTTAGAAAATTTGTTGGTAACATTAATGTGTTATGTAATTTGATCTTGTAAACTATATTGTTATCACATTAATATACATTTATAATGCAGTACGACGATAAAAATATGTTATCATTGCAAAAATTCTCCGTGTACAATTTGTGTTGTATATAATATGTGCTTCGTCGTCAGTGGGATCGTTTTCTCATTACATTGCATCATCCTTTTATAATAGCGGATCACTTAATTTAGTCCATATTTGTAAAGAAATCTAGAAGAGCCGGGCGGACCGGACCGGGGGCTCCGGACCAGGCGCGGTCGTTCACCAGCGCGAGTGTCCCTTCGCCCCGCCCACAGGCCAGCCGCAAACGTATAAGTAATCCTACGTTAGTCCTTTATAAATATTTTGTCCAATCTTTCCGTTTATTACCAATGTTCAAATAGCACGAATAACCATGTATTTAGGTCACTAACAGTCTACGACATTGTATATACGGTTATAATATGAGAAACTTTACGACATTTGTTATTTTGTACCGCACCACTAGAAGTAGTGGAACCGTGTATGATACGCTATAATGAAATATGTTATATATTCATTCATATTCAACTATTATACGTTTCGTGTATTTTAACTGTGCACTTGGGCGAAAGCGGCCATAACCTTTAAACAAAGCCAACCATAAAACGTTACCTCATTAACATACAGATGGATATTGCAAGTTGTAACTTCAACTCGATGAAGGGCCATATACTCGTACATTTCGGTTATGAGGTCAACCGTGGACGGCGATGCCCTTGATTGCGTCGTTTATCTGCTGCATTTCACTTACATATATTTTTAGCGATAAGTTATAATTTAAAATGTTTTGACACAATTTTCTGTGCGTAGGCATTTAATTCAAGTGCCTTTTCCTTAGCTATAATTGCCTTTAATAAATATTACAATATCGTAAATTAATTCGTAATACATACAATATGATTTAAAATATTCATTCAATGGAAAGTCAATGTAATAATATAATATCTCGAGGCAATTCAGACAGGACAAATTGGAGTGAATGTGGTATGGTAACGAGATAGCTATAGGTACAGTACATACAGACTACATACATATATGTATGTATAGATAATTTTACACCCAGACACAGTACAAACGTTGTTGCTCGTCAAACAAATATTTGTATTGAAAGGAGATCGAATCCACAACTTCCAGGCGAGCAGTCAAGTCCGCTAACCACAGCCATTTCAGTAGTATAGGCTACTGTTATTTTAGTTGTGACGAAAATAGTAACCGATGTTACAAAACATTGGGTAAAACTAACAGATAATTATTAAATCGTTTTCTTTCGGGAATCCTGTGTACCTCTGCGTATAATTAAATAAAGTTTCGCATAATTGCATATCAGCAATTGGTACTCGTACTGCGGCCTCATTTTTTTGTGCTGCCGAAGCTTTATCATAAATATTTACATATACCTTCTACATAAATGCAAAGCATATTTTTCAGTCTGCGGGTGTATATAATTTTATTTATTTACATTGGTACCTAAATCGTGTTTTGATCGTTTGATATTTTTGTGTTGGTAATATATTGTCATGGTACATATATTATCTGTTCTGAACAATGTTGCCATTTACAGATCATAATTATTTTATTGGTAGTTTTAACAAATTTGTCTTATTTGTATCATTTACATTAATGCGAAAAGTTTTAAAAATCATGTTTTTGATAGGCACCTGTATAGTGTCACAGCTGTTCCCGAAATCTATATTTGAAAATATATATTTTTTGTAAATAAACATTGTATTGTGATCTATATTATTATATTAATATACGTCACAAGCTTTATAATATTCAAACACAAAATTATATCCCAAAACGAGTTTATCATGTACTTTATGTACTGTTTTGTTAAACGATATATTTATATCGTATATACATTTACAATTTGATCAAAACATTGTATTTCTGTACTCAAATAGCTACTTTATTATCACAATGGTAGAATTTTAAAAATCAATAACGCCTTGGTAGCTTTGACTGCTTGGTGCGTATGGTAACACTTTTTTCTTTGACAGCTAGCCAGCTGTGTGTGGATTGAAAAATAAGTCGAAAAGCATAGGCGTCCTTGATGTGTCATCCATTACGTTAATTTCTACGAAACGTGGTTTTAAAACACTGCAAGAAATCGAACTTCACATTGTTTTGTAATTCGTATCGTTTGAAATATCGACCATCAGCTCTGTCTCTCGGTCGTCTGCATCGGTGGCAGGTACCCTTTAATAATTAATCGTTGAAATGTTTATGTAACTCAGCTTTGTTCCGATCGCTGAATGCATGTCTCATCTTTGTTTCAGATATCGTCGGGAGCAGTGCGAGTGGTTAGCGCGTGTCCGTCGTGTGCAGTGAGTGTTACGGTGCGGTGTGTCGGTGGTGATGTGGTCGTGAGGGCAGCAGCGGGCCGTGGATGGTGAGACGGCCGCGGAGCGCTCGCCCGGGCATGGTGCCGGGCAGGTAGCGGGCGCGGGCGGCCTGCGCACGCCCCACACAAGCAGCCGCGTGTGTCTCCCAGCGACGTCTATGGCCGAGCAACACATCACACCGTCGTCGTCGTCGCACTCTGCACTCACGAGAGAGTCCAACGGGTAAGACTTGTTACAACCATTGTTTCATACCATCAAATGATATTCTACCCTCATGAACCATTGTTGCCTGTTATCATTAATTCTGGTATATGCCTTCTCCTTGTAGTGACTGTTTTAAACTAAGCTCTTAATATTCAGTCTTGGTAAATAAATTTATTCATAACATTATTTGTTCAATTTCAATATACACTTGTAAAGTCCAGCATGTATTGGGTGTAAATGTGTTATTAACTTTTCTTGTAATGCTTAATATTGATCGATATGTCTGAGCTTATATTATGTAGTCTTGGTTATGTTGATATCCCTTACCAGCGCTAAACGTGACTATTTGTAGTTGTAAAATAATAATTATTTACTATTGGATTTGTTCATAATCCTTAACATACATATTGAATACTAATGATATGATTAACAGTTGTTTGTTTTAAATACTATGATACACATGTGGTATTTAGGCATTCATTGCATTATATATTTAAAAATTCTTCACGGCAGAATAAAAAAAAACACAAGTTATGTTCTCAAAATAGTTTTGTGTCTAGGATAGCTTGACATTGTCATCTATTTCTTGCTACCAAATAATAATACAGAAGATAAAAATGTAATTACTGCCCACCATCTTAATTTCTTGACTCAACAAATATAGATAACAATTGGCTGCAATCCAATAGCATTCCACTGCTGTAAGAGTTTTCTCCACAAGTGTGGCCGAGGGTGTAGGGACATGTATGGCCTAGCGATCCCTTGCTGCCTAATCATTTATACTGAAGATTTACTACCAATCTACAACTCAATCAATACAATACTGTGACTGATATACATCTATTTTTTTTTTATTACAAATAGGCTAGCATTTGGTCACCATCTCGCCTGATGGTAAGCGACGATGTGACCTAAGGTAGCATGCTCGCCTAGTAAATGCCTATTCACTCTCTGTATTATTACTGAAACACCTTTAAACATTATTTTGTAATTTCTAGCTAAGGCACAGCCACATACTCGTAGGTGAGGTTTTTAAAGTAATGTACTTGTATGTTAGTACATGTTGATGGTTTGATAACTTTGTTGTTGAACTCTGACCATGATCATCATGATAAAACTGAATCATATTTTCTGGGTTATACATTGTATACACTGGCATGTAATCACAGCAAAAGTATACACAGTAAGTGTACAAAATTGAGATACATAACCTCTGTGAAGATTGTTTTTTGATTTGTGTCAACAAACGACAAAACAAAAATTTTAAAGGTGGACAATCTTTATAACAGTTTTTCTCATTACCAAATTTGTTTAAAATCATTACTCATTTAGTAATCTTTTTTGTTTATGTTATTTTATTGTTCATTGATTTCAAGCCGCTGTGTCCTTATACAGATTTCTTAATTTGTGTCATTTTTGCAATTTTATGTAGATGGGTGAATAGGTATACTAAGTTAAATATTTTGCTTTAATTATTAAGTTGGGTATAAATTCTGTGTATCACCACTTTATTATCAATGTGTCAGTATACTAAATCACTCTTATATTAGCAATGATTATTTGATATTCAACTAATTATAACTTCATGGTCAAATGTCTTTATTACAGTTGGCATTTCGAATATGTTACATTGTTGTACATATAAACAAAATAACTAGCTTAGTTATCTAGCCAGCCTAACACCCTGCTTTATCAGTCCTAAGTTAAATATTTAAATATAAAATGTATATGAGATATATACCATTTCTGAAAGTGTATGAAATCTTAAAAAAAATTTTTCATGGAAATATTTTGGATATATTTGTGATTAAAACAGTTCGAACACAAACAGGAAGAGTTTTATGTTTATAATTATAAAGTAAAATGTAGTGTCCGAATACACTATGACACTATTGTATAAATGTTGATATATTTTTAATGTGAGGGAATTAGCAAACAAAAAGGCAGCAGTCACAAGGTATTGCTAACGCCCAGGGATATCTGCGACCAATCTCGAATAAGACAGTGGAAATGGGATGCTAGTATCAATGAGTTGATTTAATATTAGGTAAACATAGAACACAAAGGCTATAAAGGATCATAGCCTCTAGTGCTACTGAATCCAGTAATTTGCATGTATAGTAGGTACTTTTACTATTCTTAGAACCGAACATCAACAACAGGGTGATTTAGGTATTGTTTTTTTACTTTAATATAACACCAAAATACCCAGTTAGTTACTTGTAGACTGTACTTTACCTGAACTATGAATTAATTTTGAAAATGCTCTTAAAGTTGTATTTAAGTTCTTTTAAATGAATATATGAGTCATCAATTACCTTTGTAATGGTTGATGATCTAGTAAAGTCATATGCTTTACAATGACTTGAGCTCTACACTCGACAAACAGTCAATGTTCACCGGCTTGGCGTTAGATGGCTGTAAACCTACTCGGTGCTATTTTCGCCTGTGCCAAACAAAAGCTTGCAAAACATTCTTAACAACTGATTACTAACAGGGATAGAATTGTAATTTCATATTTGCTTTTAAGTAGGTATATACATATTGTTTGGAGAGCTGATAATAGTATGTGTGGCACAGGTCTTCTCCTAGCAGGGTGGTGGGCGGTCGGTGGTTGCGACAAGTGCGCAAAGCGAGCCGCAGTCGCCGGAACAGACGCAACGCGACGTCACCACAGCCGCGGCCCTCCAACCGGCACTCGTTCGCCCGGACGTCCGACTTCGAGCCGCAGGTCGAACTGCGAAGAAGCTCACGGCTCGTCAGCATTCTCCCGCGGTCCGACTACTCGATATCCGAACGTTGGTCGTACGGCATCGACGTCTACGAGACCCGCTACGACACAACAGACACCAAGAGCGGAGACACGATAAAGTCGTCGGCGACCAGTCCTCCGAAGCGTCGTCGGACCTCGTCGTATGACAGGAAAAAGCAAAAAAGCCATAACCTACCGAATAACAGTACGACAGACGACTGCGTAGCCTATTGTACCCGCTCACGGACTGCTCTTAAATCTAGTGAGAGTGTTTGTGAGCAACAACCGAACAACGTCAAACCGCAAACATTGTCCCGCGTGCCGATAACTACTCCGACGGCCCCGGCGACTTCGACTCAACAGGTCCCTTTGAATCAATCGGAAGGTGGATTGTTACCGTTGGACGAGAGAGATTTTGCCTACTCTCCCTTCAGCTCGTCCACTATCACCGAGTTACTGGATTCTGACTATTCAGTGTACAGTCCGACTGCGAGTCGGCGGAAAGGGAAGAAAAGGAAGCGTTCGGGACATCGTTCACTTTCCCATAGGAAGAGCAATTGCTTAATTGATTTGGAGGTGTGCAAAAAAAGGTTTAAAATAGAAACTAACAAGGAGGCGTTAGAGACTAACAAGGAAGCCACATCCGGCCGCAGAACGCCCGATAACGAGACAGAGAAGGCTGATCTGACTTCCATTCCTCAAACGCCGTGTACGTACTTACTGCGTAAAAGGCACAATCGAGATCTTGGACCGCCCACCTCGACGGTCATAAGCGATTCAGGTAATTTTGAAGATATTTATTCCACTATAAGCTACATTATACCTCGCTACTCACTGCTTGGAAACCGGGACAAGTAAAACATGTAGAGTCATTTTAACAAATTAATTCTGTACGCCACTCACACCACATTTATTGGTTAACTCATTTACAATTACGTGTAATATATTTACTGTCGGGTTAGCGTTGCGTCTTATCAGCCACTGTTATCATCTCTATCGAGTAGTAGTCATTCGTTTCAGATAGTGCTTGTATGTATTGAACAATAATGGTTCTATTACAGCCAATCCATCGACAAGCGACGTGGTACAAACTCACACGGCAGCGGAGCGCAAGAGTACAGCTGATATTCGTGGAAAGACCACAACACCACCTCCGTACAAGGATTTACAAGGTGCCTTTAAAATACAATATACAATATTAAAATAATGAACATTCACCAAATGTCGATTATACTTACGTATGTTTACGTTTCGTTTACAGAAGCCAGCTCCTCAAAAGGCCAGAGCTCTGAAAGCAAACTTCTTATAGTTCCACGCGATCTCCCATATTTACGTCAAACTAACGCTAGAAGGGTGAGCAATATAAATATGGATGATTTCTAAATAAATATGGATATAATTAATACAAATATGAAATAATCTTTTAGAAATCAAAATAATCATATTCGGATTGAGTTATTGTCTCTGTCACTTATTTGATACCTAATAAAATTAGAGCATAATACAATTCTTTGTATTGTATATTATTTTCCTTGGTTTTAACTAATGCGATACCCATTCGCGCTAATGTTTTATTGAACTTTTATTTTTTATCATTATTTTGGCATCTACTAATACCTCGGTTCTTTTATAATAAATTGATGAATATATGTGTAGAGTATCGCAGCTGCAACGGGTGCGACTCTGGGTGCTTGCTTGACGAGGGGCGCCGGTTCTTCTCAGCGTCAGCGGCAGGAAGCTGCGACTAAAAGACAGGTTTGTGGTTTTTATAAAGTGGCGTTGACCATGAAACGTGAGCACATGACATTATACTGTATGTGTAATCTCACTAGTAAGAGAGAACAACTGAAGATCCATTGACAACAATCATCTTGAGCATAAAACTATTTCACATTCAAATCAATATAGTCCCAGTACATACATCATATGTATATCTGTGCCAATATTACTGTGTACCTACAGTCTGTAATCTAATGCACATAAACAGTTACTGTCTCCGACATATATGTATATATCGAGAAGTAGAACTGGGATAGTTTTAATGTAATTGTTAGGTACTATTCATAAAGGCTTTTCAATTAATACATATTTGTAAAATAACCACTTCACTATATTTAATAAATATGTATGAGTATATAAAAGGCTGTATTGTAACTCTATCAATATAATATCGCATAATACTATATTCACATTTGTGTGGTTACATGTTTAAAAGACTAATTCTATTGACTGCTTCGTATTGGCAAATTATAATAAATATGGTGCGGTTGTGTCGTGTTCCAGGTGTCGGGCGGTGAAGACGCGGGCAGCAGCGCGGCGAGCGGGCGGCGGGCGCGGGCTCGCGACATGCCGCAGCCGCAGCCGGCGTCCACCCGTAAAGACAAAAGAGGTACCTGCCATTACAATCACAAAAATACAAAGATCATAATAATATAAGATGATATCTGTATGTGTATATATCTATGTATGTTTACAGTACACACTAAATTTGTTTTCGTTATGCCCTTTCCATTTCTAGGTCTGCTTGAAAAGATCTCTATAGGAGATAAGCAGTACCTGAGTACAACATTTCATAGGCTTGTTTTTATAAAATATCCTGTCTACTGAATTGTTAAATAAATAAATAAGAAATTTATTTGCACAAATATGGGTATACTAGCTGTGTCCGCAGCTTCGTCCGCGTGGAAATTAATATTATCCCGTTTTAGCAACACTTGTCACTGCTGCTCCGCTCCTATTAGTCATAGCGTGATGTTATATAGCCTATAACCTTCCTCAATAAGTGAACTATTCAACACAAAAATAATTTTCCAATTTGAATCAGTAGTCCTGAGATTAGCGCATTCATCCAAATGAACTCTTCAGCTTTATAATATTAAGTATAGATTTTAAAATGTTACAGAATTGTTAGTTCAATCTATATTTTGCCGTTTACGGCGTACAAATAAAAAAAAATCATAACTTTACAGCCTTAACATTAGTTAATTATTCATCATTGCTTAATTGTTTACTACATACTTTTTAACCGCAATCCTGTCCAATGATAACCATGGATACACCCTAACATGATACATACATGCCTAGAAAACTATAAGATACAATCGGCATACTGACACGGTGATTGAAGCTCATAGACATACAGATACAATATGGGACAAATATTCTAGAACCTTAGTGTTTGTAGATGCTGTAACCCTAAAGTCACCTGTTGAATGG
Source organism: Aspitha aspitha aspitha (assembly GCA_018246895.1). Classification (NCBI taxonomy): domain Eukaryota; kingdom Metazoa; phylum Arthropoda; class Insecta; order Lepidoptera; family Hesperiidae; genus Aspitha; species Aspitha aspitha. The sequence goes on along the minus strand of DWGJ01003794.1, from coordinate 254 downwards.
GGACAACAATTTTGCTGTCACATTTTAGTTGTTGTAGAATTAATTCACACAAAGTTAGCAGTTACCATGAAGTTCTCAATGTATGTCATTATGTACACTAAAGCTTTTGAAGATTACAATAAACCATTGTAGTGTAACATATGGAGATATCTTAAATAATGGCTTGCTTATATTGAACACTAGCTGACCCGGCGAACTTCGTACCGCCTAACAGTCAATGAATGCCGTTTCTGACCTAGCCGTTTCACGGGCTG
>DWGJ01003793.1:0-12697 GCA_018246895.1 Aspitha aspitha aspitha | reverse complement strand
ATAGTACTTATATAGATATTTTTATTACGCCCAGACACAGAACAAACAAATGTGCTCATCACACAAATGTTTGTCCCAAGTGGGAATCGAACCCACGACCTCCGGTTTCGCAGTCAGGGTCTCTAACCACTCAACCACGAGGCCAGTCATGGAAAAATATGGTACAATAAAAATTAAACTCGCTCAAATTTTCGGTCAATTATTGGGAAGTTTTCAGTATTAACCCTTAACGGTCAATAATATTAGACAATTCGCAATATGATTGACCGTTTAGGGGGTCTCTTATTGTGGAATTCGCGTCTTGGCAAACGTATTCTGGCCACTGGCGGACTCCTGGCTTAGGAGAACCCAAAACCAAGATCACTAACTCGCCTTGAGACAAGCGTACGAGTATGTCTATAATGGATTAAGGGGACTAATAATGATATACTTGCATTACATAAAAAAGATTGTTAGAATTAACCTAGTAACACTTCGCAAAGTATTGACTTAATTTAGAACAAATGAATTTTCGCTAAGTAAAGCTCAAAACTTAAATATTGCAGACTCCATTTAAATGCACATAACATAATAGTTGAAATACTAATTTCTAACCATAATTCATATAAAATATTTTTTAGATCAAAGGCAAATAATATAATCAAAACTTCATTGATGTTTATTTGAACGCCATTAATTTTTAACTGTATCGAGCTAATCGAACAGCGGAGCGCAAAATCGATTCTAGTCTCGTAGCTATCGGCGTGTGAATGTCAATTTGTACCACGAATATCGAACATATTGCTCATCAGATAAGCGAGAGTGTTGCACTAATAGGCTTAAGCGGGATTACAAGCGGGATTACGCCCGGAGTGTAGCGACTTACAAATGTCTGTTCACATCACTTTAGTCTGACACTTATTGCGTTTAAACCTTTATTTATTTATCTCATTGTTACTACTGCTAACATGTTCCTTGACAAGCAATTGAAAAAATCATTAGACTATTCATACTAGCAATTATTGCCGATTGCAATTTAACAATAAATGGTTTAAGCAGTGATAGCCTAGTGGTTTGAAATTGTGTTTCCCACTCGGGAGGTCTGGGTTCGATCCTGGCACGCACCTCTGATTTATTACGTGCGTTTTTAATTAAAATTTAAATATCACTTGCTATAACGGTGAAGGAAAACATGAGGAAACCTACACACCTAAGAGATGTCATAAACATTTATGATGTCTCTGAGATTTGTGAAGGCTACCAATTCGCGCTTGGCCGGCTGGTAGACTACGGCCTAAATCCCTTTCAATATGAGAGGAGACCCGGTCCAGCAGTGGACCGATAAAAAGGGTGGAAAATGGTTTAATTAGTATTAAATATAATAAATACGAACCATTTTTCAGCAATATGTTAGTAGTTTGACGTACTGAATTTCTTTTGCTGTGGTGTTATTTTAAGTATTTAACTTAGGGTTATTAATTACTAGCAATGACCGTGTCAGCGACATAACTACCCTATGTTAAGCGTATATTTATTAATCTTAGCTAGTAATATTGACAATCTTGAAAATTTTATATTTTTAAAATTAAATTGTATTACTGCTAGAAATCGAGATGATTACCGCTAACAACACCCGCAAACTAACGAAAAGTGCAACAGAAACATATTCATAATTTTGCATTATCCGACCCTAAAGTGCCTGCAGAACATTACAAGAGTATATCCCTAGAGGCAGAACATAAGCACCCTTGTTTGACCCTTGTACAATCACGATGAAAAGTGTTTCAGATCGAATAAAAAATATACAGGCTTCGTTGAATGATACGTCATTTAATATGAAATTAATTGTTTTACGAATTTCTTCATCATTCACATTTCTTAAACGAGAGCGAATTTCTACTTTGACCTTACTAATTTTCAATTCAATTGTACATAATAAAGTTAAAAATTAATTAATAATAAATTAAAAAAACTTTTTTTATTCCCACCAATCAAAATGGCGTTAGCAAAAGATTCCTTAAATATCATGTTAATAGACATTAAATTGTAATCGTAATGATAACAAAAGTTTTTATTACATAGTTATCATAATAAAATCATTATATTTTATTATTACGACTTAACACTTTCCTGCCTGTGTCTATTTTAGCGGAGTGTGATCATACCTCTAATTGCCTTATCCCCAACACATCGCTACCCCACCAAATTACTTAAGTGCAGGATCGGATTGGGTTACCTTTTTTATCTTTTTAATCCTGTTTGTGCTCTTTTGGTTTCCGCACTTAGGCGCACTTCGAGCGATTCGGTACTCAATTCATTATATAACTAACTGTCATTGCTACTCCACTCCATTTGATTATAGCGTGGTATTATACAACCTTCCTCGATAATTGGACTATTCGACACAAAAGAATTATTTTTCAATTCGAACCAGTAGTTCCTGAGATTAGCGCGTTCAACCAAACAAACTCTTCAGCTTTATAATACCAGTATAGATGACTGCATTGCAAACCTCCGACTTCTTAAATGCGATTTAAATTTAAAATTCAAGTATCACTAGCTATGACGGTGAAAGAAAACATCGTGAGGATATCTGCAAACCTTAGAGATGTCATAAATTTATGATGTCTCTGAGATTTGTGAAGTCTGCCAATCTGACCTTGCCAGCATGGTCGACTATGGCTTATAAACCGTTCAATATAAGAGTAGACCTGTGGTCAGTAGGAAAAATATAAAAGGGTCGAAAAAAATGAAAATATTTAAAATATCTGAGATATTATAACTTATTTTTAGTCTTATTACTACCTTCTCACTAAATAACTAACAATCTGAATATTTTTAAGACAAATTCCATTTTATTTTTGCTTCCTGCATACCTACTTTTTACTTAGGTAATAGAAAAATATTTAATGACGTCCAGTATGAGGCAAGTATTTTAATTTTTCGTTCGAAAAATAACAATATTCTCAATGACATGGAGACGTCATTTTACGTTTTATAATCATTTGTTGGGTAGTTAATGAAAACAATCTATTATTACAAAGGGATTCCAGTCCCGTCCTGTCCCGCGTCCCGCGTGGTCCCGCGGGACGTTCCCATCCCTAAAGCACTCTGTCAGTGACATCCCTACCGTCGGTATGACTGAGTATTACGTATTACAATCTATGATTGTTTCATTTGTTGTTTGCGAATACGAATATAATGATTTTCTTTAATAAACCATTATGAAAACATGTCTTCCTGTATAATTAACTCTTTTTCGTCAATAGAGCTACTCGTTACCTCCCCTTTTCTGTCTTCTACACTCTCATACCAAAGTTTGTATTGTAATTGCTCCGTTTATTAAGATCGTAATTTAATTTTACCCAGCCTATAACTTTCCTCAACCAATAGTCTATCAAATATAAAAACTATTATCGAAGTCTAACAAGTAGTTTCAATAATCAGTTGGTACAAACAAAAAGAATATGAATTACTTCTGTAGCTCAACATTTTTGTAAATATCGCGTGCAAATTAGTTATAGACCAGTCTGTGACGTCACGATGTTATCCGCTTTCGTCAAATAAAATCCCTGTTTCTATTACCATGGTCATAAAGGATAATAATGAAAAATCATTTGTTGCCGAATATGAATAACCAGCGAAAAATCACACCATATTGCTGCCAGATCGTCCACAATCACCTTGTCTATTCCCAAATCAACCATAAACTGTGACCCTTTCGTCCGCCGTACACTCACGCCCCATCCCCAGGGGTATGGCATTAGGCTGACGAAAATTAAATTCTGCTCAATAAAATAATAGGACTGTATTATGGGAATTCGATTAAATGGACACCCTACCCTTTAGTTTAAAGGGTCCTTTTGTTTGTGGGTGATTTATTTTTTTCTATTGCACGATTTTTGATTGAATGTCCCGGGGTTGATTAGGGTGCATTAGATTTGACGAGTAATATCGAATATAAATAAGAAAGAATAAAGGAATGCGTATATTCTTTTATAAGAAGTAACCGAAGAAAACCGATATTCGTTTGATTTCAAATTTGGTATGAAAAAGTAAAAAAAAAAATTAAATTAATTTCTGACTGCAAAACCGGAGATCGTGGATACCTCACCCAGGACAAACATCTGTGTGATTGTAATCTGAATATCTGTATAAGTACTATATCGTATGTATATACATATGTTTATCAGCTGTCCGGTCACCATAACACCATAACACAGGCATTAAATTGCCTAATTTAGGATCATACAGCCGTGTGTGGAATTGTCCCCAGTTATTTATTTATTTTTGTTCCACCAGGTATTACGAGACTGGGAGTTTCAAGGCGGGCGTGATAGGCGGGTCGAAGCCGAAGGTAGCGACGCCGCCGGTGGTGGACGCCATCGCCGCCTACAAAAGGGAGAACCCCACGATGTTCGCGTGGGAGATCCGGGACCGGCTGCTGAGCGAGGGCATCTGCAGCCAAGACAACGTGCCTTCGGTATCCAGTATTAATAGGTAGGTAATTTTTTATTTATTTATTAACATACTGTGCTCGCGGCTTCGCCTCCGTGGAAATCAATATTTTCCCGTTTCTACAACATTTGTCATTGCTGCTCCACTCCTATTAGTCATAGCTTCCCGTCCAGTAGTTGGTCCAGGGGTTGCGGGTTTGTTTCCAACCCAGGATTAATATTTGCGATATGAGCGCGGATACTTGTCTAATGATCAGATCTTTCCAAATAACAGATGAATTTATAAACCATTAATATTTATAGCATCAATTTTAGCACATTTCGTTAGCATATACCTGACAAACTCTGTCTAGTTTAAAATCCGATAGCTGTATCTGAGTTTTCGCTAGATATTATTATTGAGTTAAGAATCCTATTTCCACATTACATCTCAATAACACTCTACTCACTAGCAAATCGTATTACACCGACGCACGATCACCCCAAACGGCGAGCGGAGCCGGGTGCCAAAGTTTATTGATACCAATAATCCTGTTTTATTGTTCGATAATGGACCCTAGCTCCCCAGCCTCCCCTCGGTTGGCGCTACTCGAAATACACCAGGGTGAATGCTACTCACATTACTGTAGGGTTATTTTAACTTTTTCGCGACCAAGTTGATCACTCATTCGTTTGTAACGCGATAAGACGAGAGAATAATAAAAAAATTGACATACATTGCTCGTTTATTAGCAATTGCGGCGTACGTTTACTAAAAAAACTTGCAATGGATATGCATTTAGCACAATCAGTGCGTTTTTTTTGGCGCATGAGTGCGCGCGTCTGCGTATGTTCGCACGCGATTTCAATTTTTTAAGCCAAACGAAAAACACTAAACGGTAAATAACAATTAGGATCACGTTGTTAATTATCACGATACTTAAGTAACTGGTCGCCTTGACTGAGGCTTTTCGGCTGAAGGCTGTACAATAGCAACGCTTTGTTGCCGGCAAAACGGCCTGACGCCAGGGTTTGTCTTATGTATTTACAGATATTTTATCGCTTGACAGTTTTCACGTTATATCTTATGAAAATCATAACTGTCGTTGGCCATAAGATACACATATGCTTAACATGAAAATAGCATTTATTAAAATTATTGCTTTTATCAGCTTTGTACAGCTTAAAGATGCGATAGAAAATTGAGCCAGAGAAAAAAATACCCTCTATTTTTAATAAAGCATTAATCGCTGATTTACGTTACGTTGAAACAGCAATTTCTATAAAGGGGTTCCCACTATACGAACTCCTCTTATCGGTGACTACACGCTTCATGTAACCCAATTTCACGTTACAAACTGATTAAGCGTAAAATAAACAGCGCAACCTCCATTACGCAGATAACACGTAAATTAATAATCGGTAGCACAGATAACAAATGTTGACAGAAATTTCAATAAACACCCCGGATCTGGGGAGTTGTATCTTATCTGGCAACACTACGCGCAATTAGACGCGTGGATTTTTTTTAATTCTGCCCACACTCGATTTGAAGTGGATAAGATAAAAATGTGCAAATATTTTCTGTAACCTATTAATATTGTAAGTAGCTTACGCAAATATAATGCGTTCGAAATGTTGTAAATAACTAAGTTACAAAAAATGTATAAAATACAGAATAATAGAGCTGTTTAGTAAGTTTAGTAGTGCAGATTTCAGTCTCCCACTTCAGGAGTCCGGGTTCAAATCCTGGCTTACGTTATATTTAATAAATTTAAAATTCAGTTATCATATTCGTCAGGCTTTGAGGAGTCATAGATTCTAATTCTGAGTTAACAGACGAAAAGACACCTTATCTAAAAACCGCCGTTCAAAATATTTAACTGGCAACAAAATCAAGTATTTAATAGTTAATGATAAAGAACATCCATATAATGTTGCACTTTGCTGCTAGATTTCTAAAAACAGGTCTAGCGGTGACAAAGCGCTTTTTCCGCTAGGTTTTACAAATTATACGTTACTGTCAATAAGGGTTAGTAATATTGGAGATAAAGCACACACGAACCCTACTTTTCTCCAAATGCATAAAAATCAAATAGAATAAATGAAAAGTATCTATCAAATGATATAAAATCATAAAAGCAAAATCCATTTATCTCATCCCTATGAGTCAAATCGAAAACCGTTGTAGCGAACTTTACGCAAAACCCCACAATGCAAAGAAAGCGAAGGAAATAGGAATAACCATGAGATAGTTTATATGATTATTATTGTAACTGAAATGGCAATAATTCAGTGGATAGAGGCGGAGGATATCCGGCGCGAGGAGCACGTGTCCCTGCTTCCGGTACCGCCATCTTTGCTCCCCCGCCCGAGATCCGACTTCCGGTAAGCTCTTTCGAGTCACGCAACCCCTTGCTTGGAGCCATTAAATTCGCGGGACATGCTAAATTGAAACCTTTCGAGTATTATTCAAAGAAACAACAATTATTATTAAATACTATTTTTGAACCATCTATAAAAAACAATTTAAAGAAAGCACATGCTTTTCATGTTTAGAAAAGTTTAGCTTGTTCGAAAATTGTAGACCAAAAAGATCATCTTGTCTTTCTAAGTACTTTAATAACTACATAAAACCCAATTTATTAGAATTAAATGTTACCATTGCATAGGTGTAGGTACCTATATCTAAATACAAACGAAACTGCCCTAAACCTTACCTTCAATGAGGTACCGCGAGCGCTTCTAACACAGCCCAACAATCCAACAAACCTCCGCCCTTCACTCAATCAATCGAACAAAAACCAACTGTAGTATAACACAAAAGGGTTCGGATTACAATAAACGTTACTCCGAAACTTTTGAAAGTTCGTAAAGGGACCGGAATGGCGGAGTTGCTGTTTTGCAAACATTTGCGAATTCCATTCCCAAGATTCGCGGTAAAAGCTCGAAAAATACTACTTACTTTTATGTATGCTTACAATGGAAATGACATATCTACCGCATTATAGTATAGCCCTTTCTAAACTCTACATTCTAAATTCTAATCCTGAGTTAAACTCTAGTATTAGAATAGGATATCACAGTATGACGAGTTTTATGTATGTACTGGTGAACAGTCTTTTCGTTTGCTATCTCTTCACATAAAAATAATATTCATAAGCCTGTATAAAGATGGCAACATCTTTTTTTATTGGTCCTCTGCTGGACTGTCTCCTGTCATAATGAGGGGGTATGGGTATATATGTATATATGGGTATGTATGTAGTCTACGATACTGGACAATTGCGGATTGGTAGGCTTAATATATTTAATAGACACGAATATATTTCATAATTTATGGGTAACATCTCTAAGGTGTGCAGGTTTCCTCACGATGTTTTCCTCAACCGTTATAGCAAGTAACCACACGTAACAAGTCAGAGGTACGTGCCAGGATCGAACCCAGACCTCCCTAGTGGGAGGCTGAATTTAAAACCACTAGGCTATCACTTTACGCGATAACAAAACATTATGCTCTTAATAAAAAAATACGGAAAAATACATAAAATAATTACCATTTGGTATTAAAACTAAAGCCAGTTTTGGCTTTGAGAAATGCGAAGTTGATCAAAAAACGCTTTACTTTTCCTAACAGACACGACTGTCAACTATGTACATAGGTAAATTTATCGAGATTCCATTATTTTAACATATCACTATATCTCTGCTAATTATTATATGTAAAAACGTACGATAATCTTATAACCGATAGAGCTAATTTTACATTTAATCACGTCATCTGTTTAGACTTATAAAGGGACCACTAAGCGTATGATACCATCTTCAGCCGACGGTTCCCTGGACCAAAACATCTAGAGTCAATTTGAAAGCAATCTTGCTCAATACAAGGGCGATTTCCACCCCACGACACGTGGCCGGCGCGTGACTGTAATGTCCCGTCAGCGACCTTCCCGTGGTCGCATGACGGATAAATATAAATCTATTGAAACGTCACGATTCTTGAAATGTGATGAGTACGGTTCTGATAGAGATTTTAAGCGATTTTAGATAAATGAGTCAGATTTGTGGCCGGTCTTCAACGTTAGGCCTTCTTGAAATCATCATTTCAACACAAGGATTAATAAAGTGCTATAACATTTCACGTTACTGATTGAACAAACATAACCCGCGTAAAAGCTATATCGCATCGCTGTGAAATTCAAAAAAGTCCAGTGTAAAAATCAACAGCGCATAGCGAAAATCATAACCATAAAAATGCCCTCCAAAACAATAAAATAAAAATGTAAAAGCACAAAGTAAAAAAACGCCAACTTGCGAAACGTCAAGACATTTTTAATCGGGGGCGGTAGCGGCGGGTAATTGAAGTCATAATTCTGGCAACCCTCGTTTGACATTTGAGTTTTTGCCGCGCAAAACTGAATAATTTGTCCGATAGGATAATTTAGGTCGGATTGTGATGGGGTAGAGAGTTGTCAACGCTTATGGGGTCGTTTTTTGTTTTGTCATTTGCTATTAAGGAAGAATACCAAATTATATCGTTGGATAAGCAAATTTTAGCTTCTTTTGTTCGAGTAAAAATTTTACTTCGCAACAAATTTAGTAAAGTTTGATGCAATTCTTTTGTTACAATCCTCTTTACACGACTTTACCTAGACAATAAATACCTACACAATATTAATTTAATAAATAATTGCCAAACAAACCTTTTTACATAAGTGCGGGTAAAGGGATACATGAAGGAATATTCGTATATGAATATGACCATAATACGCACAAAATAAAAGTCCCATAATGTTTATACCTCATGCCAATAAATCAAAAATATTCCCCAACAATAGCTGCACGTTCTTCCGCCAAAAGAAAAGCGCAAATAATAAATTATCAGGGAAAAAATGGAGGTGAGGCAGTAACCCTTCCACCCGGAAACGTATATTACGCTCTTTGCAAAATTGTCCTACTAAAATTTAAGTACATTTTCCCTTGTTAAATAGTAATACTGATAAAAGTATAAAGTATAAATAAAGCATATAACTCAAACAAAATCAATGATAGAAATGAAATTGTAACTGAGCCAGTACTAAATTGGATAATACCCTGATAAGTACTAATAAATAACTAGAAATGCTATTGAAATTTACCTAAATTGGCAATAAGAAAACCTCTAATACAAGCTATAAATCACTCGAAATCCCTGTTAGAAAAAACTGATAAGTCTATTACTAGTTGCAAAACAATTTTTGCATATGTCAACCGGGGAGAGTCTGGCAATATTTTACCGCGCGCCCGCCATCATCCATCATGGCCGCGGAATGAACTGTCAACCCGCGGAAAATGGCGCGCAACAAACTAATGACGTCACCGTTGCATCCCATCGCTGGCCCGCGCTTTTGGGCATTGTTCAGTATTGTCTAGAGATTTCTTAATACTTAAGTTGTTAGTTTTTGTAACTGTAATGTTAATGTGAATGGTGTGGCAATTCGTTTCAAAATGTCATCTCCGTTGGTCTAATTCGCCATGTGTGAGCGTAATGTTTTTATAATTTACAGGCGTTAATGTAATGCTTATACAGCAATCTTGTAGGAAATGCAATAGTAGAGTAAGCACTTGTGTGTTAGTTTTTATACTAACCTTTCACGTTTCCTATTCCCATGGCTAAGCAGTGACCGAACCTTATGACCAACCTAGGACTCGTCAAGGCAGTTTATAAGCTGTTACAAGGCATACTTGGTCCAACTTAGAATACGAACGCGTCCAATCAAACGAGATTGCTGCCAAACGCTACGCTATTACACAATTATAAATTTTAAAAAAAGTTTTACGTAATTGACCCTTTTTTCACCGGTAATTGATTGTTTGAAGGTTCTGTTGCGCAACGATGAAAATTACATCACACTTCGAGCATAAAACGCCTACCGCAATGAACATTCATAGATTGTCGTCGAAATATATTTTCAGTTGCAAGGAATTGACCAATGTTTCACTACCGTCACATTGACAATAAAGCAATTTACAAGCGTGCGTTTTTTACGTTGCAACGGACGGAAGCGTAACTAATCGCGGCGGCCGCGCGTTTATTGCGGTTGGATGTCGGGACACGTGTCTTGTCGCACGTGTCGTGTCGCACGTGTCGTGTCGCGTCGCAGTCGTCGCGGTAATGGAATATTCATGTTGTTATCGTAATTACTTTTTAATGATGACAATGAATTACAATTTGGAATATTTATACGTTCTTCGCGGGTGTGACAATTAAAGTTTTATAATTTGATTAAGTAACTGTTTCGTTCGAAAAAAATTATATTATAATTTAAACAGCCAGTCGCCAATAAAGCGTAATAGGCTTTTTGTGTTATTGCATCAGCGCTACTATCGTCGACTCATCTATTAAGACATAATTTTAATTTTTTTCTACCATTATATTTCACACAAAACAGATGCAAATTAAATTCCAAAGGAAATCCCTCTAAGTCTAATTTGATTTGGATCTATCATACGTTTGTTTTAGTAGTATTATACAAAAGTCTTTCTCGTTGTCTGTAGTATAATAACTCTATCGGTCAAAGATGTTAAATCGTTAAAATATCTTGCAGGATCGTTCGAAACAAAGCGGCGGAGAAGGCGAAACACGCTCACAACCAGCAACAACAACAACAACAGGAACAGGAGATCAGCTCAGCGCAAGGCAGTGTTGTTTCTGTAAGTCGCCGTATTATTACATCGTCAAATCTGCCACGCGCATTTAAATCTTACCATGAAAATGAATTACAAACATTAAAAAATTCCAACAGCTTCATTACTGAAGCGTATCCATTTCTGAAGCATATGTCTGGTCTTCTGCTTAAGTCGTAGTTATATTTCAACTGAGCATTAAGTTTCCACCACTAAAGAAACTAGACTAGATCTCAAATAAGGCAAATAACCGTATTGGAACAAAAACCTTTTATAAAAATGTATTAATTTTCCTATCCTTCTCAGCAAGCAAGTTCATTTGATACCCATATTGTAGTAGTGCAGTAAAAAATAACAAGCCAGTCATCTGGCATGCTCCGCCATATTAGACTTAGCTAAGGATGCATTGTCATCTAGAATAATCGTGTATACCAAATTTCAGCTCAATCGGTTAAAGATAACTGGTTTAAAATTCAGTAGCGAGGTTTCCGCTCGGACAAACATATATAAATTAATAAAAAGCTTGTTAAAAGGGTGGCAAGACTGACCTTTTACTAGAAAATCCATAAACGGAGAATTATGGTTTATGGTTTAAGAACTTTATTATTTCTCATTAAGAATTAACAATTCACTTACAGAGAAATCAATACAGGTAAAAAGCTTATTCTAAACATGCTTACAGAGAAATTTATGTATATGTATTTAACAAACAAAAATGGGTATTAAAGTGAAATAATTTATGATTACCGATTTTAAGAATTCTTATAAACTATGCTGGTCTTAAATCGGTCTATCACCATTTGTAACGCTCTATTTCTGACGTAATTTGAAAAGACTGATCAGTTACCGTCACCACCAGGTGATAACGCACGCGGGCAATGCGCCCGGGACCACCGCGGTACTGTCCCCGACCACGGAGCAGCACGTCACCAACACCGGGAGCTACAGCATCAACGGCATCCTGGGCATCGAGCAGGTGGAAGGTCTGCACAACGGCAACGGCCTGAAGAGGAAGAGGCACGAAGACCAAGGTGAGACATGAATGTCGTCTAAACATCAAGACAAAGACGTTTATCTGCACAAATATGGGTATGAGTATAAGATTTTACAGGATTATAAGTGCAATCCATATTTTGTCTTTTACTTTTGGACCGTGTGAAGTCTGAACTGGAATATAGGTATTGATATAACAGGTTTTGGTTTTCATTAGGTTGTGTTGAAAGCTACGGAAAAGCTACAGTCAGTTGTGGTCACAAACTGCCTATCCTCTGTAAGATGAACAATCTTAGCGCAATCACCCTTAAAATACAGAATGCGCTAGAAAAGTTTAACCCGAAACAAAAAAGATTGGTTAGAAGACACAAGCAAAGAGGTCTTATTAAATACTAGCGGCCCGCCCCGGCTTCGCACGGGTATAAAACAGTATTTCTCCACTATTTAATGGATGTAGAAGCCTAATAAATGGAGTAACTTCTCCCGTTTTCCCAACATTTCCCTTCACTGCTCTGCTCCTATTGATTACAGCGTGATAAAAATTATACTATAACCAGCTCAGGAGTATGAAAAATAATTGTACCAAGTTTCGTTAAAATCCGTCAAGTAGTTTTTGTTTC
>DWGJ01003792.1:0-12700 GCA_018246895.1 Aspitha aspitha aspitha | reverse complement strand
AGGGATATTTGGCACTCGCTGCTTTCTGCCTACCCCGCAAGGGACCTGGCGTGACGATATGTATGTATGTATGTATTTCGGATGCCGTTTTCGAAAACGTTAACGACCTTGAATTACGCACTGAACACGAGGGTAATGATATATCTATATAATGTTGCGTTCTGGCATTAACACATTCTTACAGCATATGAATAAAAACTTCAAAATTATCTTAATATCTTGTAAGTGTATAAAACATTTAAGATGCTTTTAACGTTCTGTCCAATGTATTTTGCGTAATACATTTTATTACGCTTTTGACTAAAACCATGATACTTATTAAAGGGTTAATAATACATATATTGAATTATTACAGTTAATAATACATATATTGAAATTCTTTAAACTATGACCTTATGCGTATTTATTCGACGATACGACCGTTTTCACTGCTATACCCGTAGATAGATAGATCTGTAGGTACTCTTACAATTCTTTGTTACAAGTAAACTATATAATTCATGTATAAGCATTACAAGTTTTTTACTTCAATGTTACACCAATATAAATTGCGAGGTTTCTCAGTTAGCCATTTTGTAAGTAATGAAATGTAATGTAACTAACCTCATTTATGGAGAAACAAATATTTACATTATTTAATTATCTGTACAAAGACATGTCTTAAAACAACAAGTATTCGTAAAATACGCAGTATTGAAACAAGCTCTATTAAATTACGTAGGAATTTTGTTAAGTAATTGTGTACCTAGTGTGCTATCAAGTATACCTAATGTAATTTAAAATTTTTTAGGGAGGAAATTTATCAGCTAGCTTCATCCTGCCTCGTAAGTGTGAAATTAAAATTGCCCAGCTAATGATAAAATTAAGCTATCCTGCAAGGCGTTTAACTAATTCTTAATCAACGTCTATTACTAACTCAATTCAAACTAATAGTTCCATTTATATAGGCTGTATAAGAGGTCGGTTGCAGATAGAAGGCAGCGGCCACTTGTGACTACTGCTTGCTCGTTTGCTGCTCTCCTCGCAATAATGTAATAATAATAATTTTCTACGTCAGCCTACTCACACTATATCGACTTCTTGTAATAGTGTATCAAATATGTACCAACCTAACCATACTTTTTAGCTCGCTAAGTATCCAGTAAATAAAAGTAATTTGCAAAGGAAAGAGATACGAGTGTACACCGTTGACATCATATTTTGTTTTCGATTCGCATGCAACTAGGCCACATTAAATTAATAGACAAAACCGCAACCAACGTTGCGGCTAGCTTATACAAATACTACACATATACCTATTATTGATTATTATAATTAATCTGTATTAAACGTGAACCTCATGTATGTATTTATTTTGCGAAAGGGTGAAGTTTTGACCAACATAATTATATTAGTAAACAAAATGATTTCTGGGGAATGTTCGGACAAACGCTTTAAAATTGTTTCAAATACTTCAGCACTGCACAGGCGGTCATTTAAAAATCCTCTATTTCTCTTTCGACAATATATCAGCTTAGCGTGATCAACAACCCGTGAAGGAAAGCTCTATTTCCAAATTCAAAGCGTCACAGTATATGAATTTTAATTATCTGCTATAAACTAGAGAAGTTCTGCATTTTCATCGTTTCTGGCATATTTTGCTCGCTGAAATTTAGCGATATTAGAATGTTATGACAATACTTTCTATGTGTGCAGCATACTAAAAACACTAAAAGTAGAGCAACTGCTAATAATCCAACTATGTATGTATAAGTAAGGTTGAAAGTATTATAATAATGAAAAACTTTGTTGTTTTTATTTAATGTGATTCCATGAATCCGATTATAAATAAGCCTGGATTACCTAATTGTTAATGTTTGTTGCAGTGTTACAACTAAATAGAAATTCCAATACATATTTAATGCCGAACATAGCCTAAGAAAACTGAATGCAGATTGCACTGTATAATCCGTAACATTGATATTTCTTGACCGATTTTTTTCTTATAGGTACCCTTAAAGTCTACTGAAAATTGATTATTTTCTTTTCCATATTTCCCAGAAAAATATTGCATGAGTTCATTTAATACTGTAAAAAAATATCGTAAGTATGAATATTTATGAGCTCACGACGTCAGTTCGTTTCCGGCAGTTGGCAATATACATATTTTGTTAACCCTCGCGATATTGGCTTGCGCAAACGTTAGCGCTATAGATTTTAAAATATTTTTAACTTTTTTATTGCAAATATTGCTTAATAGCAGAAACTGTTTGCACGGAGGTGTAAAGATTAGAATGTACATTATTCATTTAACATAAAGCTCTCGATTTGGTCCACAACAAAAATAATTATATCTACACGAATGTTCTACAGCAAAATCTTTTACTATTTGAAAGGTACGTTATTTCAGTTAAATAGTGTAGTTAACATTAGCTAAAATTATTACGATATTTGTCAACAAAAATCATTTTAAATTGCCGCTTCACTGGGGTCGCTATTTCACCAAAATTAGGACAAGTTAAAGTTTAAATGTCTTTTAGATAACTAAATTATTATTAGTAAATTATTATAGCGATAACAAATATGACTGAATCATAGATGGACGACTTAATCATCCCTTGACTTCTATAACGTTGCATTGTTTTACAATTAACTATTTTTTAAGCATTATTTTTTATAATTCATTAGGTATTATGTAGTATTGTATTCCATTGTGAAATATAATACCGCAAGTTTAACTAAAAAAACTATGTTTTTACCTGTAAGTATGTATAAGTGGATAGCGTGGAAAACCGTGTATTGATAAAAATATTAAATTTGATAAACATTTAAAAAGAGAAGTATGCAAACACATGGGCCAGGTACAAGCTAATAAATCAGTGTTGTTGAGTCATTATGACGAAGTTCGTTAGCCTTATTGCGTTAATAACGTTAATAAGCATGTTATTTCGGGGCTTTGACAATTCGCGCTCAATCAAGTAATGAAATACAAAATTGATGTGGCAAATGTTGGAAAACACGTACCGCCAACATTTAAAAACAAATAAGTAAGTGAAGTTATGAATTCATAAAGCAGAAGTCGGAAAGCAGGCCATTCAACAATTTATAATGGTAGTTCGGATAATTTTTTAAGCGTCCGAAATACATACTTACATGGTCCTACATACGTACATACATGATTTATAATGGTAACGTAACTAGAAATTTATGACATTTCATTATCATGTTTTCACAAAGAATTTGAGAGGATGCAGTTCATAAGATTCTTATATTACTGCATATAGTATGTACCTACCTATAGAAAAGTAAGTGATTTCGTCGCTATAAAAGTTAAAATGACGACACTCATCTGTCTTTTTCTGTATCTAAAATTACTGTAGCTGGGTTGTTTTCATAATATGTTTGCTTTGAAGATGTCTATGTGACGCCACGTGTGCAGTCAGCCCGCGCTCGTCCGCGACGTGCATTAATCGATTCAACCGTCCGAATGACTTCAAAACATCGCTTTCAGGCGCACTGTACCTACTGCTCTTTATATCGGCTTAATTTATTAATATACGTTATACAAACTACTATTTACTCTTTTAACATAGCCCTCACACCCTGACAGCTAGAAGTGAAATCACGTCGACATGTTTAATTAAAAAAACGAATTACATCTATACTAATACATAACACTGAAGAGATTGTTTGATTGAACGCACTAATCTCAGCAACTACTGGTTCGAATTGAAAAATTAGTTTGTGTTGAATAGTCCATTTATTGAGGAAGGCTATAGGCTATATAACATCACGTTATGACTAATTGGAATGGAGTACCAATGAAAAAGGTTGCAAAAACGGGGATATATTGATTTCCACGAGGGCGAAGCCGCGCGCACGGCTAGTCCGATATAAAATGTTCCGTCTTTTTGTGGCCGGTTTTGCTGTATTATAATGAGTTGAGAATGTTCGGACATATTGGGTTGGTTCTGTCGCCAGCGCTGCAAGCCTTTTTACACCCCAATGCTAGACGCGGGTACAAGTAAACATTAAACGGTTAAAAGTACCCTGGGATACAAACGATATAGTTTAGTTGTATCGACAATTTACACATCAAAACACGTGTCGAAAGTCAATATTAGCTAATGCTGTAGCACTGAATATTACTGCGAATGAACTTTTCAAACAATATGAGTATCTCAAACAGTACACTTTCAACCCTTTGCAAGAGGTAGACACAAACACAATAAGAATTTGTAACACAAATAGGGAATTATATTGTGTATAACTAAATACGTGTCACACACGAGTCGAGTTTTCGATTCTTGTTTTTTTGTCACACAGAACTCCTTCATAGGGTCCATTCAAACATTTGAAAGACAGACGAAGTGAAGTGTGTTCACATTTTTAATATCAAACTTTCTGCTAATTCACTGCTAATTAGGTAATTAGTTCTTCAAACAATATATTGGTATAAGCTATATATTGAAACAAAAACATTGCTTATATTCAACCTCTATTTACTTTAAATGATCTTAAGTTACCGTAACGTACACAACGTGTAAAATTGAACAATTACACTTTATTCTCACAAAAAACTCACTGTTCTGTCTAAGGTCGAGGTTAATATTAGGTCACAGAATAGAACCGGGGCCTAATCTCGTTAACAATGCATCCGCTATCTGTCCCCGGCGACTCATAAAAGCAAAGCGAAAAAGGCAGGTAGCTAAATCTGTAATTGTAGGACACCCGTTCCGGTTACTATTACCCATTTGTGTTTCTTTTTCAATCCACGTCTACGTAAAAAAGCAAATTGTCACCACATAAAAAAATATGTAAGTGGAATTAAAAATCACCTTTCTTAATATTACAACAGGCATTAAAATAATTTCTAGATATCATTGGTTTGAAGATTGGTTATCGAACAATGCTTTTAGAAGAATATGTAGGTTAAAAAATTCCAATCTCCAATTTCTAAACAAATCCTTGTATCATCAAATAGAATGATATATTTCGTTTATATAAGTTATTGGAATAAAAATAACATAATAATATAATTGACGTTACCACATTCGATCTTGTAACAATTGACAAATTGGAAAGTTCTGTAAAAAAACGTAGGCAACCAATTATTTTTAAACAATGCTCGCTCGGCTCCGCGCAACCGAACGTAACAGGATAAAATAATAACGAATGCCTCCCGTGGCACAATCCGGAGCATGTGTTGTTATCTCAAGTGGCAATTAGCTGGCTGGAAACGGGAATCCCGTTCCGATCCTACTCTATTCGCTAATAGTACGAATCATCTGTCTGCGAAATATTCGATTGCACGTATCGATGCTCGCGCTTCAGAACAGAGCGTATCCTTTTCGAGTATTTGTATAAGAGGTGTATATTTTATATTTACTTATGATCATCGCCTAATGAATGGAATAGATTCTGCAATATTCGTGCTACAGAAATAGTACTTTTAAAACTTGTGTATAAATATCTTAGGACTATTACAATCATATACAACTACAATTTCGCAGCATACCTCAGTAGTGGATAATCATTTATATTTAATACATTACATAAAGCAATGTTGTCTTCACATTGTTGGTAAATAAGTTTGTTCCTCTTACACATAATCAGTGGTTTATTAAGTTAACGATAATACATAATGTAAAGCACTCATATATGTATATTGTCTAGAGACCCTTCCGCTGATCGTGGCAACCTTTGGTTCCGGTTGTGGTTTGCCTTCAAGTCAAGCGAAGGTTTGTCGAAGTATCACGTTACCTACTCTATACGAATAATTTTATAAAGCGGAAGTGATTGTGTGGTTGAACTGATTAAGCTTTGAAATCTTTTTACATTGAATCTATTTACATGTTTAGGTTTGAGTTAAAATTATTTAAATCGTAAGGTAACCTCGTACAGAAATGTGTTACAATACAAATAAGCGAAGTTACAATCGAATACGTGTGCAATGAACCTCTTGAAACAAAACCGAGCGCGCGCGGCTTAAATCGTGAAAATACTATGAAAAATGTTTTCCGTTATCGTACGTTCGTACAAGTTGCACCGTGGCGGCTCTACATCGAAAGCTCTTACCGCCGGCTCCATCGGAGCTAATTAATAACAGCGAATTCCGACTTTTGCAAATTACTGCTCTGCTGAATATCGGAGAGGGGAATTATGTGCTCTACGCTTTTTCAAACATGCCTACTAACTCACTAACACGAAGTTTTGCTATATAAATGAAATTTTAACTTTACTCGGTTAAAGTATGCGCGAAGTATACATACATCCTCAATATACAGGAACTACATAAATGTAATTAGCAATCAAAGAACCGAAAATGCATTTTACTTCATAAGTCATCATTATTAAGTCGTTCCGAAATATTATATTATATTATCTTGCAACCGGAAGTAGGGCTGGATATGAAAAGATAAAAGCCCTATATTATACGAGTATTACGGAGTGTTATTAGTTCATAGAACGCGGCAGCACCTTGCACAGCTTGAGAGCGGCCCTCATTTCAACCCCCACTTTACCTTATAACCGCTACAGGTGAGTTGGTTATAAATTTCCTTAGAAGGTTTAACTTAAATTAAGAGAATAAGCAAAGAACAGCTTTGCTATAGGCGAAAGTAGTCAGGACCGCTATTAATATTTGTATTTTACATATAATATCCCGCAGGCCAAGCACTCAGCATAATGTAAAACCCGCAATCCGCACTAATAAGCAGAAAGTGCATTGCGGGCGGTAACATTAATAAATTATATAAACATACTCATGAATGTAATCTAGAATTGTTTCACAGGATGCTTTACACTATTATATAATATCTATAGTGACACGTTAATAAACTTTAATTTGAATATGAATATTCGGACCCACGTGAGCTACACAATATCAACAAAATCACATCCGCACGCAATACTCATACACGCGCAATTATTCGCACAAATACTCACACACACAAACACATGTATTGAATGTAAAATATTATGTAACGAGTAATATCTCGTAACTGACTATCTAGTCGTCATTTAATCATCATTAATTTCTGAAATTTTTGTTTTGGTAATCGATTCATTTTAAATATAGGTACTACTACAAATACATTATGAGAAAGTACTTTCAACCAAATGGTTATTTAGTGTGAGATTAAAACATCTTTCTGCAATATGTAATGTTGTGTTTAATTAACATCAAATTCAATTTCATTTTCAACAACGCTTTCCTTGCGGAGAACTGTGGTTTCATATACATTTATTCCAGTTTGGAAGTTGTTGGGTGCACGAGTGAAGTATACTAGCGATAGTGTTGTCCGGAAGCGGTGCTGGATACCGGTCCGGAGCGCGTCCGATTCCGGCCGCCTGCAGCGCCGCGCACGCTGTCCCGCACTTCCGGACCCGGCTTTTGTTGATAACGACGAATAATTAACCTCATCTTTATTTAATTTCATGTACTAAAAAACTACCAATTATCCAATTAGTTGGAACTAACAGTGGTAGAGGATATTGTTTTTATCAGGTTTACAGACTTCTCGTTCGTTCAAATTTTGAAGATCCTTTCAACAATTGTTTGATCTGACCTGATATTTTCTTCAAGATTTAATACCTTTACTTTGAATTTCTGAATAAAATAGCTTGAATTTTTTGTTTTTACTATATAATTCAATCTTTTAGATGCAAACATTCGGAGAGCAATGCTTTGTTCTATCACGTACACATAAGTGTATTGCTGCTACACAAAAGATGAGTGAGTGCGATAAATTTTGAAGGGCGTTTTTAAAACACCTCTCTATAAACACTACAGTCATCACCGCTTTTGAATATTGTATATCATTTTGATTGACATGTCTCACCCTTTGGATGAGAACAATGCCGTGCTAGAGAAAGGAGTATAATCGTTGTAAGGGAGGGGACATTTTAGTTGATTGCCGCGACCTGTTCGCGGGCCTTTGTTTAACAGTCGCTACAGCTTACACCTGCATCTGCGCTCTGTTTTAAGGATTTCTTTCCTACTTGCCATTCAAAGCTGGCAGCGAACTAATTATGGAAATGTAAATTTGGAATATTACCAAACAGAAAATTTGCTTCAATGATTTAAATGACTTTGCGCTTGGTGGTATATATGTATTAAGAATTTTTCGACCTTTGTATGACTTTAACTGACATTAACTAAGAATTCAATAATTAACGGTGCTTGAAGTTTATATTAATTGGCTATTCGCATATCGATATAAATATTTAAAAAGAGCATGAGTCTCTTGTCAAGACCATTGGTATCAGTTTGTGTTAATTGCACTTATTCTTCTAATACAGTTTATCGTTCACTCGCTGACGACGCGGCAAGCAACGTCAACTCCGTATTTTTAATGTTTTTAAATCTACGGCTGCGAGTAACATGTGACTGCACTTTTAACATTTCAATTCCATTTAGCAAAAAGAAATTAACTCGCTCCAAATATCGTAAATCAAAAAGTGGAACGCTTGAAATTTGCTACAAAATACGTGCGATTACAAACAATGAACAGGTTATAAGTTATATTATAGTAAATATTGGGTTACTAGGATTTTTTACATTAACAGTTGCATTGATGTTGTATAAAAATACTTTTTGAATTGTACTAAATTAACGTAGTTATCTCCACCGACGCATTCACTTTTATAAATATTCACGAGCACTATTTTATTACTTTTGTGTCATATCACCTTTTTCATATACTAACTTGTTCATTGAAACCTCTACTGTGGATACCTACCCAGTACTTCCTAGAGCAGCATTCCCCACCACAATGCAATATTCAGCTATCGATATCGTCTCTGTAAAAGGGAACCATTGTCGCTGCGAATTTTTACTCTTTCCTTTTACATTTTTCCCGTGCGGATATTCCCGGATTTTAACGAACCGATTTTATGATAGACGAAAGTTTGAGTACCGCTTATTTTTTATGAGGCAGATGTAACAAATAATATTCACATCTTTTTAAGGGGTTATTGCAGTTACGTATGTACATCTAAAATCAACATTAAATAGGGATATAACCACTGATATTTTTGAGGTTATACTTTTTTGGGATAGTCATGACTATTGCCGATCGTTTGGATATAAGGGTTTCTAGGTTCATTCGTTTTCGAAGTTCCTTTTTAATACAGGTATGCTGCAAAAACTCAAGCAAATAAAAAAAAAACTCAAGCATACTACAAAATATTTACAATTTCAGCCGTTGTCTGAAAAGTACCCGCTTATTAGGTAATTATGTACTTAAGAGGTCTGGTTTTTCTTGTTTCTATGTACCTGTAAAAATCCTGGGTAACTTTTGTTTTGTGGAATAAACTCGACAGGGGTTAAAGTGCGTCATATTCTATCCTAAACTTAAATGAGATTTATCACAACGTGACTATTCATAAAACGTACATACACTATAAATGCTTAAATTCCAACAAAAATATTCTTATACCAAGGGTGCGTTTTAAAAAAATCGTGTTCGTAATATTTCGAAGTCGCAGGCTAATTTTCACACAGCGTCATGTTCGTTTTTTCCTAGTTAATCATTCACGCACGTCACTTATTACGCCAACTTGGGCTACATTACTATACACTCTATTAAATTACGGCCGGGAGAGCGCTGATGTTGAACTTCCCGCTGAACATTTGATGGTCGTTCAGAGTTTCCGCTTTCTTTCAAGTTCATAACTAATGCACATAAATTACCGCGCTCGAAGGGCACTTAGCGCGGGGATATGCGAAACTGCGTTCTGTGTGCACATGTGTAGCAGTTATTAGGAAAAGTGGAAATTGCAATAAGGACCTCTCTCACCGTTCATTATGTGATGAGGCGGGCCACTCCTTACCGACGATACTTTTTAATACATAATATGTATAACCACTTATTTCCATTTACCAGGCCTTTGCCAACGATCCCGTTTGGTTGCGAGGTAGCGAAAGTTGATTAATGTGTTATTATTCAATTACAATTGTGTTACGAGGTAATGTTAACTGCGTAAATGTAAATGTAAATCCGATTGAAACTAAGAATCCCAGTTAAAAACCCGCCCACGTGTAAGTAAATACGGTGGCAAGTTTAAAAAAGCCTCGATCTCATAGTTCCGTACTCCGGTATTCAGCCGCGCAGTAATTTATAAAGGTCGGAATTCGCCGGCGGAGTGTTATTAATTAGCTTCGATGGAGCCGGAGCCGTCGGTAAGAGCTACCAATGTAGATACGGCACGGTAAAAGTTGTATGAATGTAGTGAATTCGAAAACAACATTCAAACTGTATCAACTGCATGAAATCGGCTTTTAGACACTTTTTGCATAGATAAATGTCCGTTTTTAGAATTTTTTCTCGAAAAATTAGTCTTATGCGATAGGGTGCGCAAATTCAAATGCAAAGCCTTTTTGTAATTTAGTCCTGTAAATTCTGGCTAAGAACAGACAAACCAGGTTTTATATTGGGTGTAAATTTTTGTTTGTTTGTAATAAAATATGTCACCGTGAATTTAAATTGCCATTCTTGGGGCTGGGGGCGAAATATCTCAGTCACCATCTTGAAACGTATCGAGACCATTAGATCTATTATACGGCGTGTAAATCCCTTTCACTGTGAGAGGAGACCTATGTCCAGCAATGGAACAATAAAAGAAAAAAATGGCAATTATTGAGAACTAATTTAAATTCTCTATATGTGTATCTATCCATGAAAATAACCTTTAAACCTGAATATTATAGGTAATAAATTAGTTCTGTTGTCAAGTCTTCGCAACAAAGGGTTATTCGACGTTTCTACGTCAGGGAAAAGACATAAAGACTGAATGTGAATGGTACGTATATAACGGATAGAATCAATTCACGTTTGATGTATACCAAAAGCGGCTAAATGAAATGATGTTTACATAACAGAATATCAGAAACTGGAGCAAGAAACTATCTGACAGGCGACCGCAACCGGAAGTGGGGGCCACCGTGCTCAAACAGGAAAGGATCGACTCACACTGTTGACATGTTCTATAGCTTGAAGGCAGTTTATGCTCAATACAATTTACATCGTATAATGTTACATATAATAATAATTAGTCATCATTATTGTAACTGTATATAATAATTGAAACTGATAGTAAAATTTATAAATACTTACTTGATTTTGTATTTTAAATAGGTAATTATTCAACAACTGTCAATGTTGCATTAAAATGTCCTAACGTACCGACTTTTATTCAATTTTCTTGCAATTCAGGAAACGAATAGAGCGGAAACTGGCGTTTTCAGCTTTTAAATTACAGCCCGCATATCGCTCGCACGTCTCGCCGACAGTTACCGAATTTTCCGATTCAGCGGGCGAGCCACCAAGAGGAATATTCCGAGGGACTACTCTTTATTATTCGAAAGGTTGTTCAATCCTCGGATTTACATAATTATTTCACAGGTGATGGCTTATATCCTTATGTATGAGTTGAAAGAAAGGGTTACGCAAATAGGGCAGCGTCGTATCTGACAGTTTTAGATTTAGATGCGCGCCTTTTCACTTTCCTTTTATGAACCGCTCGGGTCAGATAGTAAATGCATTGTTAACGGAATAAGATCCTGGTTTATTCGCTATGTTCTAACATTAATCTTCATCTTAGATGTTATAGAATTTAGGGAATTTTCTATAGAAAACATTATTCGTATTTGCAGATATCAACTGCCCTTATAGGTACTTATTGCACATACTGCGAATGAAAATTTTAATTATTTAGCAAATAGGTCCATCAATTGGATTTATTATAATTAACATACACATTATAATATATATTCATATACATATTTTTACTATACGTAGACACAGAAGAAGCGAATATGCTCATCAAACAAATGTTTGACCTGAGCGGTAATCGAACCCGCGACCTCCGGTTTAGCAGTGACGGTCTCTAACCATTCCACAAAGAGGCCAGTGAAGTACGTACAATATGCAGCTATTTAATGAAGTGTTAAACGAACGTAAACGTATCCGCATCGCATGTATTCAATATTACGTATATACTCGTATGTGACCCCGTTTTGAATAGAAGCAACTTGTCAGGACGCTCTCATCGCTAATCACGACACGTGTCTCGACACGCGCCCTCAACCCTCACAATTAGCGCGACCTTTCACACACCGGTAACTACGGATAGCGTTTAACTCAAATATTTGTGTTATTGTTGGATACACGTGTGTTCAGTAGTGTCAGTATATTTAAAATGTAGGTTGACCACGAGTTATAACGCCAGCGAAGGAAAACTACATAGGTGTTCTTTATTTAAAATATTAAATATGAATAACTGAATGGGTTTTCGATCAATGGCTGAGTGTATTTGAAACTAACTACCCAATCTGATCACATGTGTGATTGTTCTGTTTGATAATTAATAGGTATTTGGTAAAAACAGCAAGAGTTTAAAAATCTTAATTATTATTATGACTATCTTATTATGACTATCGTTCTATCTTAAGAGGTCGTTTCATATTAGAAAATCATCAAATTTACCATCAAATTCAAATCTACTTATTTCAATATCATGAAATAAAATGTAGTACAAACGTTTCTAATAAACCGTTATAGTTAAATATGTTTAATATTTCGAATGTTTTACGATTGTTGTCATCTGAAAATGCTAAAATAAACTGTGAAGTGTACTCAAATCCATTTTATCTAGTGTCGCCGTCAACTCCACTCTAGTCTAGACAGCTGGTCTAATGAGCCCGCCCTCACCGGAT
>DWGJ01003791.1:0-12701 GCA_018246895.1 Aspitha aspitha aspitha | reverse complement strand
CCACATCGGAAGGAATATGTGTCCGACGGAACAGACGAAGTATGCTAGACGCACTAACGCATCATCGGTTAGGTATGAACAGTTGAATGTTTTATCATACATTTTCCTGTTCTGGCGTTACGCGAGCAATAATACGCAACGAATATTCCGTCAGATGTGGGCCGACCCTAATTACTACGATTTCGCTATCGTTTTTCATGTAAACTCCGCATGGTAAATACCACGTAATTGTAAAACGTTGACAAATTTTAATACCTTAAAAGCGTAAAAGTTAAGGCATTTTGCTTTGCAGCCAATATTATTATATTACTAATAGATATGCATTATATAGAGATATGTGCTTGTTTACGTCTTTATAAGAGGTCTACTTATGATGTACATACCTGCGTATCTTCATATTGCTTTAAAGACGACAATAAATCTATTCGGTAATCGGATCCCAATGTATCAAACTCATTCAATCAGTTGTCGTACATATCTTCTGTATTATCTACTTCACTTTGAATTATTTATTTTTTGTTTTTTTTCTTAGATTTGCACGGAATGTGTTTTTATCTGTGGTTGTATATGACAAATCGTTATTTATTCCTCGGCACTAAAATTATATCAATTACATGATAAATTGATTTTTTGTTTTTTTTTTAATAGAAAATTTTATAGGTTTAATAATAATACTATATGGCAACGAAGAGGTAAAAAAATATTCCAAATAGTCTAGAAATATCTCAACAAAGGAAAAAAAAATATGTTTTTAGTTATAAAAATTGAAAATATTAGGAAAAGAAAGAAGATATTATACATACTTATTTCATTTGTGCCAAAGCATCTAAGGGAAAATTACTTAATGTTCACAAAAATGTGTGTAATTCATGATTATCGAACTCTCAGTGCGTAATCCTGGTTATTTGATCAATGGCAGTGCAAACTCTACACAATAAGGCAATATAAAATAAGAGCGAGTTTAATATAATTGCAAAATCATCACAACGATTATATATTTATTTTTAATTCATTATTATAAGTAGATACGAATTGCATACGCGCGTAAATGGTGAATGAATGCGTCGGAATGTGAGCAACGCAGATGAAATAGTCCGAGAGTGCATCACGTTGCAGTGCGTAATATCAGTGTGAATTATATTTCCGTTCTCGCTAAGTAATACTCATTATTTCGCACTTAGTGCTTATTGAATAACAACCGCACGTATTAGAATTCAATATCTTAAACGAGATTTTTCATAAAATCAAGTTAAAAACTGATCTATTGCTGTTTCTTCTCTGCGTTTCTTATATGTAGTTTGTCCTTATAGCTATGACAATAAACTAAATAATGCCAGAAATACGAGTACGTATATAAACAAGTGTAGGTTGTGCTTATTAAAAACAAATTAATTAGAAACAACGTGTTAACATTATTCAAACATAGGTATTATCTAATCTTACGTTTGGATTATTTGTATTTTACATAAAAATCTTCTTGCAAAAGATATAAAAAAGTAACTTGTCATAGAATTGTAAAAAAGTAGAATTTTTGTAATATTTGAATATTGTAATTAAGCATTGTCGAGGACACAAAACACATCTCTAGGACTACGATTTGAACAATCATTACTTGGATAAACTATTATATGACAGGTGCTCGAATGTCGTGGGATTACTGCAGTGGTCCATCAAAAAACTCGAGTTTACATGCGGGAACGACGTCTCCACAATTAACCGGCTGAAAAATGTCACTCAGCATCCTGAGAAAATAAGACTGATCTTGTACACGACTGTCTTCAAATGACTGTAACAAAAAATCTGGACCTGCAAATCGACTTCAACAATTCGAGATGCAATATTTCATCCAAAGATAAATTTTAAATGAAAAGGCCGATAGGTACTAAAGGGCCATTACTGCAGGTACCCGCGTCGTCCCTCTAGCTTTCAGTTGTTATTCAGTTGACAGCAAAGGCAATGACCGTGACGTTGATAAATCGAAAGGTGGACGCAACGCGACATCCTTATGAAAGCCTCGACCGTACCTCTATCATCGTTATAATGAAATATTTCCTGGCGCGATTATACGGAACTATTATGGTATAATGATTTGATAAAATTCAACACGGGGCAAATATTAACGCGAAGTTTATTGCTTGCCAAGTTGTATCTTATACAATACGTTGATATCAATAATGCAGCATCTACAAAGTGATGTAAATGATAAACGTGCATAGAATTGAATTGATTAAATTGCTAGGTTGTTTCTATACTCGACTAATAGGACTCAATTTTAAGGAGATGAGAGCAGACTGACTGACTCACGCGATATTCTGCCACGTGTACCTATTAATTATTATCAGACTAAAGCCATACTGCAGTAGGATATTTTGTTTTCTTATTTTTAAAACAGTGCTGCGACTTCCTTCCACTGGCCTTTTTTCGGGCCTACCTTAACATGAAGAGTGTTAAAACTGATGAATAAGAGCTATAAAAATGTTGAAATTTCACTACGTTTATACCTACTCCATTATAAATAAAGAATTTGAATTTAATTTTTTCGTGTCAAACATCGGAAAGGTATCATTATGCTTCCTGACAATATGTGATTACCCCAACTAACCTGCATTTTTTTAATTCTTAATAGTCAAGCGTTTGGCTAAATACCTCCTATGTATATATATGTATATTTTTTTATTTTTAAATACGTACATAAGTTTACCAGCATTCTACAAATAATCTTGCTGCGAAATTCATGCAATAATATGTATGTATATGGTAAAACATCGATAACAGAACTCAAGTTCCACACAACAGACCCTTCGCTCTTTCGCTTTTTGTCTCCCCTTCCCTTGGTTGGTCTGAACATAATGGGAAATACACTTCCGCCTGGTACCCTTCAGTAAATTATCAAAGATTTTTAACCTTAGCGCAGATACAACACGTGTGTTGTGACACCACTGTCTCTCATTGAATCTTTATCGCATAACGAGGCACTTCAAAGAACAATTGTAAGCAGCGATTAACATTTCAAAATGATGTATTGCCCAACGTTATTTTCAAACGAAGTGTTTTGATTGGTTCAGCCTGTAATAACATTTTTGTTATGAATAGAAGTTCTGTGAAAACTTCTAATTTTCTTTTTGTGTTATAATTGGTGTTGCATACGTTTTTAACTAGTTTTTTTATGTGTGTTACCTCAGAAATCCGTTAATACTATTTACTAACCACTTTGGAATATTCTTTTAGATGGGATGTTACATATATGTAGGTACTTCTCATTAGATCTCACTCAATTTGAGAAAAAAAATACCCGCTAGGTTGATTCATATACAAGCAGACGCTCTATCAGATGGAACCTAACCTATAGATAGAGGGGCCTCGTGGACGTTCAATCTCTCCTGTTCTCACGAAATCTCCAAGAAATATTGCGCATCAAATGTATTGACATATTGACTTCCCTTTGGCTGTGTGTTTTACTCAGCTGTACACTTTATTATTATTTTATTTTCTCGAAACAATTCCGCTCCCGAAAACAATTTGTAAACAAATCCTGGTATTGATCGTGTCACGCATAACATACGTGTTAAAAGATTGATATAATAAAGCGAAAAGCTATTAAGTGTCAAAGATATATGCTCTCGTGTTGATGTACACATCATTACAACTAAAATATAACATCATTTTTATTTAGACTCGCATACCTCGCGACTCGTAACAAAAACAAAACTCGATTTCTTGTTGCTCAGAACCAATACTCGATAGTCCATGCGTAATCTATACATATGCATTACGTTTATAGAGTTTAATTACGAGAATAGTTGTCGATAATGTAAGATTAAAAACTTGTGTGTCAAGTGAAAATAGCTATTTCTCGCAGAACGTTGCTCTGTTTTTGTTACATTCGCAGATACCGACCGCATCTTCGTTACAAAATGAGTTAGCAATAAAATATAACTATTACCTTTTTATATAGACGCTGCTATGAAGGTAATAATTGTAATAAATGGTCATGGCCTTAAACAAACAATAAAATTGTTTAGCCAAATATGTAAAATATTTTTATCATGTTTTGTTTTTTGCGTTAATTCTTTAGGCATCAAGAGTATTGTTCGTTCCTGTTTTCGTGACATGGACCACTTTGGCAATGTTGGCATTAAGAGTAGTGCAGATCTGGTCTATGTAGCGCATGCAGCTCCTGTTCCAACTTTTTCATCTAAAGAAACAGAGTACATAACATACTATGGGCAGGTCGAGAGGTGATGCAGCATTTCTGTACTAACCTTCGCAATAATGGCGCTATCTTTCAACTCTGTTATCGAGGTCATGGATCATTATTATTTGCTACTTCTCCTATGAACTCTTGGGCCATTATGACTTGATAAACTTTTCATAGATGAGAAATTAATATAACAAAAGTATTGCATTGCGAGTCTTTGCAACTAAGTATGGAACTAATCGTGGAGTACGGTCTTAGACTAAGCGGCGACATGCACCTCGAAGATGTAATTGGCTCTGTGGCCGAGACTCACATACCGCGCGAAAATGGAACGCAGGAAGGGCCTGCTCGCGTGCCATGTGTCATAACAATCACCGCCTTTCTTGATTATGAATAGAATATGACGCAATGCGTCTTAGGTAGCATATCGATAGCGATCCTTATTTGGCGGTGGCTGCGATGCCGCTGCAGGTGTGGTCGTGTAATGTAATGTTGCTTTGTACCGTAGAGTAGTATAAATGTTGCAGCGTAGCATTGCATTATGGAAGCCATATACTTTGCAATATATTTGCGCAATTTTAGACTTGCACATGTGTACAGTTACATGTATGAAAGAATTTTATGCAAATATGTATAAATGAAATTTGTTCAAAATCTATGAGCCTAAACTTGGGCAAATATATCTTTACGTTGGTTTGTTATGTCTATGTCACGTCTATTTCCCGTAGGGATAGGCAAAACTTATGATTTCCAGAGGCTACCATTCTGACTAGCTTCCTTCGAATGTCTTGTTCTCACGTTCATCGTAGCGAAGAGGTTCTCACAGTAAAGTTGGTTGTATACCATTAATTCTTAACTCTTATTTGCAGTGATTTTAGACTGAAGTACAGATGAAGCTTACCTACGCGCCTTGGCTCAGTCGCAGATATGAATGAAGTACGCCGACGACGATCCGGTGAATCATCTCCTATCGCTGCCACGGTCATAGTAATTGTAAACGTGCAAAAGCATCGCTGTCGTAGGGCTCTTGGGACAGTGGGTCTCACGTTGGTATGGTAAGATAATTCGTTAATCCTTGTCGGACAATTAAAGACTTACGACGAGGATTGCCCGCTAACTCGTATCTCCAGCCACCCCAGAGGACCGCAGCACGGTAAGCTTCGAGATTGGCTAAGGCATTGCTTTATTTATTATTATGATAGATAGAGAGCACTAAACGGTTTATTTTCTATAGTTGTATTGTTAAGCTTTCGAAGTAATTTGAAAGGGAAAGCGATTTATTAGGTATAATTACAATTTGTAAGATCGAAGTCAATTTTATCGTAAGAAAGAGCCCATTTTCAATTATTTCGATATCAAAATTCAGTAACCTGTTTAAATGCTGATAGACCGGAACAGGTCGGGTTCACTATTTTTCTATGTGTCAATCACGATCGTTGGAGAAAATAATGCTAGATAACGTTAAAACTAATATTTTTTTGCTTCACTTGGCCAATCCGCCAACTTTCTAAAGTTCTAATTACATTCAAAAGAAGTTGAAATTACAAGTAAATCAGATTAGTAGATTATTTCGTTTAAGTTTAATTTACGAAACTCGTACTAAAATAAATAAGGTGACTAGCTGACTCTCGATAATCAGTCATTACTTCATATAAAATATTACATAATTATAAGTAATTCAATTAACTAGTATATGCTAAACTTATCAGCTTGTCTTAATAACATGTATAGAAACCGCATGAATGAATATTTCCATTATGTATTTGATGTTTATACATATATTGATTTGTAGGAATATTGTTTATGTAAAGAATTTGTTTTAAAACAATTAGGTACCTACAAAAATTTGGTATATGTGTAATTACCTACTAATTACCTACTTAATATGGTATTGTATGGCAAATAAAACGTAAAAATATAATATTGGCTTGCACCACATATAGTGGGGGTTGAGGGTCTTCAGATTATGAAGTTCATTGTATGTAATTTTTAAATTATTATACAGGTGACTAGATCTATTCATGTACTGGATTTTAGTTGCTGAGCGGAAGCAGCGTTTGAACTATGATTCTAACAGACGACATTAAATATTCTAACTTAGTCTTTTCGGTGAAGGGACTGGTGTGTGATTGATAAGTCTATTACAATTAATAATTGTATTCACTATGCGTCCTTGGTACTCATTATGATATTTGCAATACGTGCGATAGTTTATAATTGTTCACCATAAGCCACTGAAGGACATTTTAGAAGTTTCGTATTTGGAGCATACGAATGAGCACATCGTGAAGGAGCTCGGTTTAAAAAGCTGTTGTACTGCGGCTTATTGTCCATTGACACCGCACTCGTTAGCCATGACTTTCTACAGCGATGATTCTCTCCAATTAACGGAATGATTGGCGGTTTAGCGTCTTCTGCGCACGCGACACACTTTACTCTTGATACGATTCAAGCGAATTGTACTAGCCGTGTTTATTAGTTCCAAGACCGTACGCCTATAGATTGGCCTTGAATACTAAAGAAAGCTGGGTACTTACGTACATTTCAATAAGTGCTCATTAAATAAAAAGAATTATAAGATTTAAAATAATGTGTTATAAGTAAGTTCGGTATTACGTATTCTGTGCGTAGTATAAGTTAATTCAGAGTGTGTATCAAACTTTACACGCTCAGATACGTTACTACGTAAGTTCAATGTGTATTATACATTTTACCATCAAAACCACGCACAACGCTTATGATGAATCTATTCTTGTAGAGACTATGTTTCAAATAAAAAAAACGAAAAACAAATAACACGCGATACCATTTAAAATATACACATAAGGAACCTACTATACGATAAAGGCAATTCTGCACTATTTAAATTTAAATAATATTAAAATTACAACACCTCCATATAAGCTTTGGAAGATAACTGTTAGGCGCATGTTGCAATCAAATAAAGATCTGAACACATGTTACCACATAGACATTACTGTGTGTTTCATATAACCTACTCCTATTATTAAATAATCACACCCAAAATCTCAAGGCGCACAAAACGCAATGTCATTGCCATTACGCCAGCGAGCATCTATTAATTTCATTGAGCACCTTCGGAATGTATAGATCATAGATTAAGTATTATTATGTTCGTTCATTACAACTGCAGGTGAATATAAATGGCAGCTTCCTTGAAATCGATATTGCTTTTCTTCGATACAATCACCCATTAGATGTATTCAAGGTACGTACATCGCATTTAGTTATATTGAAAATCATCGCTTTCACTCATTAGTATTCTCAAGATGCGAGTAGCAATGGCAAGGCCGAGGAGCACATGGTGAAATGAAAAATTATTGACTATTCAACAAACGCGTACATAATATTATACATAGGTACCTACTTGTACATATACATAGCAGTAGTCGCTTGCGCATCCGCAAGTAAGGCCTTATAATTATAAAGTTCGTATACAAATATTGTTATTACCGTTTATTTAAGATATTAAATTGCAATATTATTCAATTAGCGTCCTTGTTTATGACGTAACGCGTTACGTGACTTTACCATCGTATCGACCGCGACCGCGTCGACTTGCGATCGTCAGGTAAATCGAGGCTTCGCTGCACTTATGCGTTTCAAGGACACTCGCTTACAACATTTAGCTCTTTCAAGACAGCGGTTATAATCGAAGGTTAAAGCTATACTACACGATATTAAACGGCGGTTTGAACCAGGGTAGTCAGCTCTTTTATTTCAAATATCATGTGACTTTCAAGCGGCCTTGGTTTCACACTTCATGTGACATTCAAGCGGCCTTGGTTTCAAACTTCATGTGACATTCAAGCGGCCTTGGTTTCAAACTTCATGTGACATTCAAGCGGCCTTGGTTTCAAACTTCAGCTTCAAACCGCCGTTTAATACCGTGTAACCGCCGTTTAACAGTGTAACGGGGTCAATGGTCACTTGTTTATTTACTTCTCAAAATATGGCATGCATGTTTTAATGGCTTCAAGTTTTCTTACGTCTTACTCGTGAGCACAGGCCTCTCTTCACTGATGGAAGGTGTCTTCCGGTATCATCCAATGAGAACGGAGATTTTTTTATGTAATAAGACGTTAATCTGTAGATAATTTCGTTTCGTTTCTCTGCTAAACTCGGAGTACAAGGTTCTAAGTTGCAGGGACCTAAAGGGCATATAAAGACCGCTGCATCGATTCTCTGATAAAGTCCTCTGGTAAAGATTTCGTTCCAATTACACGTTCTATCAAAAATTAACATTAACGAAAACAAATATTAAACTACTTTCGGAGACATTTCGTCCACCGGTGGAGGTTGAATTTAATTTTTTTAAATGTATCTAAGACATAATGTGATTTTAATTTGACGAGTTTTATATTAACACTAATGGGGATTGTTAACCAAATTTTACACTAAATTCGACAGCGTTCCTCCATATATCCATCCAAATACGTTTCATAGTAAAAGTTTTAATTATGCTTACATTATAATTCATACGAATTTGAGTAAATTA
The DNA here is from genome assembly GCA_018246895.1 of Aspitha aspitha aspitha. Classification (NCBI taxonomy): domain Eukaryota; kingdom Metazoa; phylum Arthropoda; class Insecta; order Lepidoptera; family Hesperiidae; genus Aspitha; species Aspitha aspitha. Next base: position 3,984 of record DWGJ01003791.1, on the reverse strand, counting down.
CATATTCATCATTCGTTGTATTGCATATATGCCATATACATATTGCGTGTCATTGGTATTATTATTTGGAAAGTAATGATAAATTTATGCATCGACTTAACATACACTCTATTTTATTGTAACGTGTGGAAACATCCTATGTACATTTTAACATCTCGTTATTTCACAAAAATACGATCGCCGTTTCATGTTCCAACGCAGCACACACACACCTAGCGGCGAGACCTTCGCCCCTTCATCATCAACTTAACCTTTTCTCTTTGTTCATTTCATATATTTCTTCGTATTTCTTGTAAAGTTTCATACTCATCGCATGCAAATTGCGGATTTCGTGTTTTAAGGGTTTGAATTGATGTATTTGTAATAATCAACTCTAAATAGGCAAGCAGTTTTTGTTGAAATTGATTTAAACGAATCCCTTTAGGGTATATTTAACAAGTATTATAATACTTAATTGGGGCTCGGTAGATGCCAACCCCATTAAATTACAAAATCAAGACATACATACATACATACATATCGTCACGTCAGGTCCCTTGCGGGGTAGGAAATATATAAAATTAAATCAAGACATAACACATTATTTTAAAATCACCGAAATATAACAAAACTTTAGCGTCGTAAACGTATAGCATGATAACATTAAACGTTACAATACTTTTGGTATCATTGTCTGAATGTTTCGCTTCCAGTTCAATGAAGTACTACATATTATTCACACGCTATGATGTAATCGTAGATATTACATCAGTGATAATAACTCAATTTCAAAATCTGACCGGTCATTAAATAATTAAAAGCATGTTACGATAACGTCATCCGAGTGGCTATTTCCGATATGCGATAGTTTCGTTATCGAATGCTCGTCGGTCGAGTATTTGTTTAGCTGCGGCTATGTCCGGCGAGCGCACCACTGTCGGAATGCTACAGTTTCCTGAGGTCACTGATCGCTATATACATATTTGGCAACACTGTTATGAAAATCAAAGGCTAAAAGGTAGAAACTAATTAATTAATATTAATGACTATAATCGGCAAACAGTTTCATGCGAACGAAACGCACAAAGCCAGCTTTTAATGAAATTAATTTTTAGTTTGCACGTAAGGCATAAAAACATTTGAATACCTACACGTATCAAAGCAAACTTTTGAATTTATTTGAGATTAAATCCCTTTGATAATGTTGAGTTAAAAATTCATAGCAATGTACGAAGTAAAAAGAGATATTTTGATAACTAAAAACTTTAAATGACACTTCAATAGACTTATATTAGTAGCCGAGTACATTTCCGTCGGTGCATAGTAGGTATTGCATATTGAAATAGATGCGTTGAGGCATAGAGAAATGAATATAGACGATCATTTATGTTTGATGTGTAAATTTGTAGTGTAATGTAGTAGGTGTAATATAATTCATTAAGTTAGGCGCGCGGTTGGTGAAGCGCGGTATGCGGATATAATGCAACCGCGGGCACAATGCGCGCCGTCCTTCGAGGTCGTTCTAGTTCCACGGGCTAACAACCGCGCCCGCTACCTCGGACCTCGGCGACTGCGTTAAGGAACGAGCGCCTGACGAACAATAAATAATAAGTGTCTAAACATTCTGTTACGATTTTACGTTCCGACATAATCGGCTGATATGCCACAGCATAAGTGTCGAATAATGTATGTTTGCTCTACAAAAAAGTTACCACTGAACTTACGCCCGACCGAAGTTTAGTTATACGCTATAACGTAACGTAATTTAGGCATAATGTGTCGTCAGTAATTCAAAGTATTGCAGACGTAATCATGTCGAACTTCGGTCGCGTACTTTCGGCATAGTGTGTTTAGACCCTATATCGTTACGTGCTCTTTTAATAAATTTCGTTACAACCGCATCGTCCTCGAGCACGTATTAAAGAGATAACGCGTGGAAAATAAAGGTGTGTATTATGAACAACGGTACTAATTGTTACAATGTCTTTAACATTAAATATAATCAATAGTGTGCATTGTTAAAATCCATTGTAAAGTTTCTGGTAAAATGATACATACTGAAACATGTGTCGTTATATCTTAGTCCATTGGAGCAATATAGTTGTCTCTTACTTACCATATTTCAAGTTATTCCTAATCTAACAACTTTTCACATCGTGTACGATATTCCATGGCCTGTTTTGAATATGTATGTCATAAATAGTCTACATGGGCGTTTGGCAGTTCTTGTGAGACTAACCCAAACACTGAACAACTCATTACTAATGCTAAGTTATACCAATTAAATTATTTACAAAATTTGTTCAATCAACGATTTTAATTATGTATGTACATACAATTAGTTTTTTTCACGCCGATTTCTTGAATGTGTAGGTATATCAACTGGTAAAAATATTGGCACAACGCTATCGTTGGCTTCTAACTTGTGTACCATATCCGCGGAATGGGAACTTGAGGTGACGAAATGGCTATAAAACACTAGTAAAACAGCGTCCAGCTTTCAACATTAGCAAAACTTATTGAACATACCAACATAGACGCACGTACCCCATGAGTCACGGGTTACATACATTGTTTGCTTTGCGTTAACTTCCTGTTTCTCGATCCTAATCCCAGAATTCTGTCGATTATTTTAATATGATTGAAAATTATTTCTTAGTGAAACTCATGAGTGCTGAGATATTAGTTTACGAGTCTTTCGGTCGGTCAATTGGTTTATCAATCAATGTACGTATCGAAATGATACCAAAATGAGAGGTTTTAGTTCAATACCTTCTACAAAAAGACCACACAACTAAACAAATTAATAGTTGGATATAATTTTATATTTGAACATCATAACCTGTTACTTTCTTATCAGTTTCACGTTGAATGTTGTTAGAATATCCTATCCTAAATTATTGTGATACGTATCGATATTTCGATAAACAAACTGATACGTATATTCTAAAATGTATCGGTTTCCTCGTTCTAAGATTATTGTGATATCAACCAAAGATATTCGCATTCGCAACCTTTCTAACTCGTCGCTATGCATAAACATAAATTTTGATAAAATTATAAAATTTAATAAGAAAACAACTAACAGTATAAATGAATCGCTTCTCATTACTCGTCTATCAGACCAATGAAGAGATAAAGATGTTTATAAATACATTGATAATTATGACTTTCCTTCCTTGCGCGCCGCGCCAGCGCCGGGAAGGCTTATCGCATTGAACTTTCATATAACAGGGCAAGCTTCTTTAAAATGACAGTAACAAAGATAGTGAACAGTCAATCGGTGTCAGTGTACTATTACTTGACTACTTATGGCTCAGATTGCCATGAGTTCGGCTTCTTTAGGAATACCTAATTCTGATGAGAAAAAATAACGTGTATTCTGTATAAAATAATTTTACGTGCATGCAGCGTACGTATTACATTATTTTTAATCGTCATCGTAGCTTATAGACCTAATCTATCGCTATCTAGTCATAAACAGTTAAAAAAAATTGAAAAATTATAGTAACGTAGCAAATTACCGTAGTATCGTAAGATATAAATACTGAGCTTATTTGGTTATCCGTTCATATTTTTAAGGTTTAATGTTTAACTGTCCTTTTTTTAGAAACTAATCCTCGAAACGGTTGAACCGAAACTTTTCGGAGAGTAACGAGTACGAATTAAAGAAAAAGGCAATTAATCTTTTAAGTACTTGCACAAACTTGGCTTTATATATAAATATGCAATGTGAATACATTCCCGGGTGAATGCCAGTCGAAAAAAAAATAAACAAGTATATGACAGTAATTAATTTATTAAGCGGGTTTTAACAATATTTTGTGCTTCGGGCCTGTACTGTTTGTATGTTTCCTCTTACTCTAAGTATCGGCTCACTGCTGCACACACCGCACACGCGTCTCCTCCTGCCTGTCCTGGTCAAGTCTCCTAGTGAGTGAGCATATATACCTCGCTTCCTCACTCTGCCTCAGTGTGCGGCGTATGCGCGTGAGACGACAGTAT
>DWGJ01003790.1:0-12702 GCA_018246895.1 Aspitha aspitha aspitha | reverse complement strand
GTTGAGTCGCGGTGTGATCATATTTAAAACATTTATAAAGAGCATGAGAATGGCGAAAACGTTTGAATTTGTCAAAAAGCGAACTCAATGTAAAACTATTCGAATACTTTGCCAAAAATTCCATTTGGTGAACGCGACTTCATAGAAAATGTTGATTCACTCCACTCAACACTTCACTGAACTGGCGCTATCTATGCATGTCACTGAACGAGTGAACGAATAGGAACAGATTTCGTGTTTGGAAACGAATGAATAAAAACATTGATGTGTACTTGACTTAGCATAGATCTGATATTTGAAAGTTTTGAAACGTTTGATTCGATTCCTTTCAGAAAAAATATTGATGTGATAAGCACATTTGTTAGTTGTGTCTGGGTGTAATAAAATATGTATATATAAGTAATATATCTATATCTATATTGTATAGCACAGGTTCTGTATGGTTTGGAATGTATGGTTAGATAGCCGTGTGTTATTATTACAATCAGCAATGAGAGGGTACCCAAGTCCAGCAGTAGATCTATGTATAAAATGGTTGAAAAATATTCTGTTACATTCACAAATATCTTTATATATTACATAGGTACTCAGTATACACATATATGACCATTTTCGGTATCTTACAAAAGAAATACAGAGCTATCCATATACAAGATGTTTTAATGACGTCACGATTAACTATCAATGACCAGTCGCGCTCACCCTGCGGAATGGTCCATCTGATTTATGCGATGTTCAGCAATTCGATGTCGTAGTCTTATCTCTGTCTATTAACATACGAATGAGGGAGACGCTAGTTTCTTCATTACGAATCGGTACATGATCACAGATAATAAGTGAATTTAATGTTCTGGTGTGAAATTCCAATTTAGCGCTCTCCAGTTGGTGAGAATAAGAGTAAGAAATGTTCTAGAACATTCCACATTACTTTTTATGTTCAACATTGAATTTTATTGCTTAAGCTGTAATTGCTTGATTGGTATGAACAATATTCTGCTAGTTAAGATTTTCAAAATGTAACTTGAATTGTGTTAGCAATACCGGTTTTAAACGGAGAGGCAGTAAAGTTTCTGTTGTCAGACTTAAGCAATTATTATTAAGGCAGACAGAAATGGTACAGCATTAAATATGCCTACATATATGTTTTTATGAGCACCGTACCGAAAACTGCCTTCTCTAGAAGTAATAAAATATTCTCAATCCCTAGATAATACTTCACTCATGTCAAAGACAGGCAGTCTTGTGACGAAATCAAATGAGAAAAATATTCACGTAGTTTGTTTATTATTACAAGTAATTTAGTAAATTCATGTTCTCGATAAATAAAAACAACTTAATTCTTTCGTAACGCTTATAATAATATTCGATTGTTATAATTATCTGTCTACTCAACATAAAATACTAGCTATTACCCGCGACTTCGGCCGCGCAGTCGAAAGAATTTGTTTTATTTCACGTACAAAGTAGTCTATGTCACTCTCTAGTTCTTCATCTATCTCCATATCAAAAACTACATCGATTCAGTGCTTTATTTTGACATGAGAGAAGAACAAAGCGTTTATAATATTAGTATGTATATAAGCACATTATTATTGTGGCATACCTTTAGATATGAAGGAAGTCATCTTTCAGAATCAACGCTAGACCTTGAAAAATCCTCAAATGATAGATCGTAAGAAGTAAAAGATGATATATAGCTGTAATGTTTACTACTTCTAGGCACCATAGTCCTAAAAAAAGGTTACAGTGTAAGAGATACTTTCCATTCAATCACGAAGGAGGGACCTTTGAAGTTATTGTATACTCTCCGAACTGACCGGAATAACGTCAAGGGCGATCGTAAAAAGAGACGAACGACTCAATATATGTGACGTATCGCTACTTAAGGTATACAACCCTATTCTCGCGGTTTTACTGCTACTAAATAGATTTTAGCGGCGACTCACTTTTGTATACAGTGGTGGCGTAAGACTTAAATTTAAAGTGCGCAAGGTACATTTCGTGAGGCTCTCTGGTGCAAGAAGGTTTTATAAAAGCGCAAGGTCCTTTGAACCACACCACCTCTACTTTATACAATAGGTAGCTATGCCCGAAGCTTCGCCCGCTTGGAAATCAATATTTTCCCGTTTATGCAACATTTGTCATTGCCGCTCCACTCCTATTAGTCATAGCGTGATGTTATATAACCTATAGCCTTCCTCAGTAAATGGACTATTCGTCACAAACGTAATTTTTCAATTCGAACCAGTAGTTCCTGAGATTAGCAACCAGATATATTAATATATTTAGGTAGGTAAATATTATGTTCGTACCATATCTTACCAGCCTTGCCTCAAATTTTACACCAGCTTAATTATCTAATTTGCTCTTGCAATATTTAAAGCTCTATTAGCGGAACGATAAACCAATAATTAATTAATATAAATATCCTTTTAGTCAGAAGGAATGGAAATCCCGAATCTTTTTCACGATAGCTCCAATTTTGAATTTCGAATAACTTTGCCAAAAAGACGTCTCATATTTAGACTTTGAATGATTTTGTCATCAGAAATATCAATTTATGAAATATATTCCCGTGGCGTTACCTAACTATTTTGAAGTTCAGTAAGACGCCACCTTTATAACGTCCAGTATTTAGTAAGGAGTTAATCGATGCAAAGCTACCGCTAAGACAGGAACTTAATAAGTTAAAGAAGTTAAGTTTGTATAAGTATTTAAGCTTCTTTAAGTATTTGTGGGGTTGTTATATTTGTTAATAGCAATATTGTTTTTGCGGCCTTTTGCTATAAGATAGTAGAATGTTGTAGAAGTAGAATGTATTCTGAGAATAATGTTACAATTATAAACACGCAATGCAATGCTTTTGCGTAGTACCTACAAGTTAAACATTTTGTTAAATTGAAGCATGTCATTGGAGATATTAGTTCACTGTAACAGAAACACTTTGGATTGGTAGATTTTGTTAGTGACCTGGTAAATAGTCGTTTCCATGTTTGACTTTTCCTACTTTGGGAAGTTATTTGGTTTCTGCTGGAAACAATTAAGACTTTGAACTGGGTACTAAAATATTGATTCCTCTTTAGAATACTATGTAGTTGTGTAGGTACCTACTGCCGAAATGAATAAGTATTTGTCCATTTTGCTATTACAAAGATCTATTATGTCATTTGGAATATGGATTGCGATACATGAAATTTATATACATGCTGTAATATACGAGTACTTAATGTATAAACCTTAAGACATACGGTAACAAAACATTATACTTCACAATAATGGACCCATATCGGAACCGCTGAAGTTAAGATTTACGACTTTTTTGACATAAAATCGCACTTCGCGAGCATGTGGTTCCCAAACTCGGGCGCGAAACAACGTTGCGAGATTGTTTTCTGAATAATTAAAACGCTAGAAGCATGTCACCTTGAAACTTTGGTCGCAGGAGATCTTGTACAATAAGCGAACAAGCTTTCGCTACTATGAAAGTTAAATTTCAAGCACCTAAGAGATTTGAATGTCTTTGACCCGGTACATAATGTACCGTAAAGTGCCTTGTGTTATCTAAATTCACGAGTAAACTCTTTACTTTATAGAGTTGCAGTGTCGTCATATACGTTGCCTCATTAACTTTGTATTTGTGTGCACTTGGCCAATGTGCCTTACATTTTTTTCTTTGAATTTTCACGTCATTACTTTTAGCTATAAGTAATAAAGTTATGATTAGAAGAAAAAAGTGAAAAGACATTAATGTAAATGTACACGTCTGTTTATTTATAGCTATGTTGGAAACGGTAAGTGAAGGAACGATTATTTTGCGACTGTTGCTAACTTCACTCTGGTGCGACTTGACAGTTGGAAACGGTAAGTGAAGAAGCAATTATTTTGCGACTGTTGCTAACTTCACTCTGGTGCGACTTGACAGTTGGAAACGGTAAGTGAAGAAACAATTATTTTGCGACTGTTGCTAACTTCACTCTGGTGCGACTTGACAGGGTCGTGAGGTACTCGTATTACCGCTGGAGCTCGGATGATCGGCTGTGCTGGGATACGCGTAGTTTAAACTCCATCCTCGGTTGAATACCATAGTAAAACTGTCTCTCTATTTTCTTTATTTATTCTTATTCTCTGTGCTTACCTTTATTGCAATTGTCAGCCCCCAATTATGTGTAATTAACGTAACATTTTATCTTAGTTTTATTATATTCATCATGCGCTCAAACTATGTAGGATAGAGATGCCAGACTAGGTGTCGCCGTTAAGTATATAACTATCTCCATACATACATACGTTGTTCCTACGTACACATACTAAAAGTGCATGTGGGTACAACATAATACAATTAATTTTTTAAGCCATCTGCATATTGTAATCAGCGCTAAAAAAATCTGCAACTATCAACATGTATATTGATCTAGGGACAAACCGTCTCCAGAACGATATGAATAATTTGCTATACAATATATTTATAAGCTTGATGAAATAGTAACTATTTATAATATTAATAAAATTAATATGGTAACGTGTAACTTTCTATATATCTCTCGATATAAATTCGACAGCTGAACCAAATCTCAGCGAGTTGAGTATCAAACAAACACTGCTGTACAAATAACTAACACAACCGAAGTACGAGTAGGTGCTACACTTTATCGCTGGTGTCCGAAGAGAAAACTGAAATGAAACTTTATCCAGCATCGATTCAGCCAAGAACGCGCTAAAGGCAACTCGCGACAAGTTCGCTAACAACATTCCGATTCGAGCACGTACTTTAACTTCAGATACAAAAAAGTAACAAGAAAATCTGACATCATCTAAAATTAACCATCTATAAGGATATAGTTCATAGTGTACCCTAGATAGTTAATATAAGTTTAGACCAACTTAAATACATATAAGACATTAAAAAATCGGTTGCCTGTAAAGTCGGTTTACTGACGATAGTTGAACGTGACAACGTCATAAGAAAATACTGATGGAATGGTTGCATGTTTCAAATGAAAATTTTAATTTTATTTGTTTGATAAATATTTTGTATGGATATAGAGAAGAAGGAGGTAAATGGAAATCACAATGGAATTGATCAAGTTATATTTATTTGTACGCATAAATACAATTATGTCAATTTGCTATAAACAATTGACACCACATTCACTTTTCACTGCACTTCATACTTGACGAAAACATGTAAATGTATTATTGTATAGCAGCTGTCCACGCGGACGCATGACTCACTCAAGAAGGAGAGAGACAGATGTCGAATGCTGCCGTATGCGGAGGCGGATTGTGCCTCTTTGTCGCTCATTCCGCGCTCTCGCTTGCACTTCAAGCCTTCAATGGAACGCCTCAGAGCGAGGTAACGCATGAGTCATGTTTTTTGGTGCGTGCAGCCGGCTCCATCGAATTATAAGACGTTATCACGTCAATATAAGAAATTTAAAAAATATTCAAGAAACAAGTAATTAAAGTAATAAGTACCTAATAAAAGACGGTTGACAGCATTTAAGAATAACAGCGTTTGCTGTCTTCATTCATTTTCAACTAACTAATTGCTTTTAGAATAATCATTATTTATCGATCAAAAAAATAAATATAGTTTTCAAAGCAAATTTATAACCGCGCGAAACTGTGCAGCGAAACTTGTAAACTAGGCCGCCTCGGCCGATACCCGCCATTTGACATTTATATAGCATCAATTAGAGGATGCAGGGCAACTACCGTTTTGTGGAAACAGGCTGGTGCCGGCGACGCGATCGCAAATCAAATTATCAGTCCGCTGCGCGCCGGCCCCACTGCTAATTGTACGGTCAAATAATGATTATGGGGGACTGTGTTTACATGTCGATTCGAAAACATTTCGTCAACACACAATTTTGTATTTCCAATTCACGCTACGATTTCCAAAGATTTATTAAAGCTATTTCATTTGAGATACGGTTTTCATTTGGAGGTTTCTCCATATTAGAGTGATTAATTCTTTTCTTGCTTATCTATCTAACTAGGTTTGAATTATTTTGGTAATATAAAAGGAAGTATAAATATCAAACTGGATATTTCAGTTACCTACCTGCTGCTTACAGGAAAACGTCGCTAGCACTGAATTGATGTAAACGATAAATATACCTAGGTTATACTACAAAATACTCAGGCGACCGAGTTTCGCTCGACGCTCGAGTTTTCCGTGAATGAACAATGTTTAACAATGTACCATCTGTTTTTCAGCACTTCACTCGATTGCAAAAATATTTTAGGCAATGTATAAAGATCCCATTTGTAATTTTCATTGAAATTGTTTTGTTCGATAAAATGTACTTATATAGGAATAGAATTTGTTCATTGCGTTGTAAGATAAAAATGAGTTTTAGTGAGGTTTGATGACTAAGCTTAACATGTATAGTACATATAATTAGCACATTTTGTGCTACACCTAATTTCAAATCAGTGAAACTGTAAGCTCTCAGTGTTACTTGCATTAAATACGAATTAGCCAGGACGTTTGCAGACACGTCGACAAACGTTATCTTCGCGGAGTACTCTAATTACTTCTCTCGACAGGGACAGGATTAGCCTTTCTTAGCTTGTTAAGTGAAAAAGCTATTTGTCGGCAAAATAAGCGATATTTGCCGGAACATTTTGTTTAAGATTACGCCGTGATAGTAATAGATTCATACAAGGTCAAGTTAAACGATACAGGGCTTCGTTAGCACGTGGATGGGTCACTGTTGGTAGCAAATTTTCAAAATCGTTTCTCTGTTATAGAGAATATATGTTAGCACTGAGTTTCTGTTATTCTCGGTAGCGTGGTGAGAAGTTTTAAAGGCGCAATATAGCTGTGTGACTGGAACTAGTCCAGCCTCACTTATTCGGACAATATTAGTTCCAATGATAATAAGTCCTGCTTAAAATAATATGTAAAACTACTTCTTCAGCTGGTTGGTCCTCGTGAAATGGTTCCTAACTTACAGTTTTCCTGAGATGAGTGATAACCGCGAGTAGGAAGGAAGTTGCCGAAACGCCATTATCTGCACGGCTAATGCCTTTTGTCGGCACCATTCCCACCGGAATAATTAATAACACCCAGCGATTGTGTTCGTGGCATTCTCGCTTTAGTATTCAGCAGCTGATTCCAACCTCGCTGTACCTTAGACTGGAGCCTATTGACGATCTCGAACCAGTAAGCAAGGCAGTAACGATTCGATTACTGCGCAAGATAAGTGTTTATTTAGGATTTGAGTATTTAGGATTGTCCCTTACCCTTTACCATTACCAACTTGTGCTTTAAATCAAATAAGTTTCCACAAGTTGGAAGTGTATGTAAATAATTTAATATGTTTTTAGCCAACAACAATAAATATTCCCTTTAATGTATTTAGTTTTCCTGGTTTTCTTTTAAGGACATCGAGATATCCTTTGACGACGAAGACTGTTTCGGAATGTCATTCTTTCTTATAACAGGTGTGTATACGTTAATTTGTTAAGCTGATAATTGCCCGTTCGGGAATCGGGCATGAAACGCCTTGACATTTACTGTCATTGTGTTCGTTGCGCTAAATGGCTCTTGATATTTGATTTCTTGTTTAGTTAAGATACACATTTAATTATAAGTAGGTATGCAATGCTAAATAAGCTATGCTAAATAATACATCTAGTGAGGAAAAGTAAAGTAAAGTAAAGTTAAGGGTAAACATAGTGATTCAGATAGTTCAGATAGTTCTATTCGATGACGATAAATAGAAATATGATCGTATAATTATAGAAAAAAGGAGCCTAGAGGATCTAACGATTCCGTTTCAAATATCTGCCTTCACGAGCAGCGGCGTCTAAACCTCATTATTCCGCAGTTAAAAAGTCATTAATCGTGGGAATGAATGAAGGAGCCGAACAATAGACACAGCAGGGCATGCGACGTAAGGAATGGCTCGTAATGAAGTTTGGACGTAATACTAGATGTACTTATATGTATAATAGAAATAAATTAATTGTAAAAAAACTTTTTATCACCAAGATTTTATGTAATTACGATAAAATGTATTAGTTTTCGTATTCTCCTTAGCAAGCGCTGTAATTTGATGCCCATATTGTGGTAATGCAGTAAAAAATAACAAGTTCGCCATCTTGGATGATCGGCCATATTGGAATTAGAATGACGTCACATAGCTAAGCATGAATTGTCATCCAGAATAAAGGTGTATACCAAATTTTAGCTGAATCGGTTAAAGATAACTGGTCTAAAATTGAGTCGCAAGGTTCCCTCCTGGACAAACACACATAAGTACATACCAAGTTAATAAAAAGCTTGTAAAAAGGATCATTCTGCGAATAGACCGTTATATAGTATGAAAATACAAAACGATTACTCATAATTACAAAGCACTGAATATGTTTATTGGATTCGAAATTAGTGTGCTTTGACTTGTTTATAAGGACGTACATTATTTTTTACGTTAAGCTTCCAATTTCTTTCTCTCCGTACTTTACGAGTATAATATGTTCATTTGCCTTGTTTTCGTGTGTACAAGTTCTAGGTATTGTTACTCACAACCTCGTAGTCGACACTCGGCTGCCCCACGTGGAGACGTGGGTGTCGGCTTGCAGGTCGGTCGGTCGGTCGGTCGGCTTGCCTCTCCTATATGTTTTATCATAGAAGTATTCCGACAACTATAAGGAACATTATAAAGAATACTAACATTTCAGCACTCCTGTACTTTCCTATGTTATTGAAAGAGCAAACGTATTTAAGGCGCCTAAGGTTATTGATAAATATTTCGGGTGTAAATACCAACCCCACCTACAGATAATAGTAAGTAAATTCGTTGTGAAATCTTAAAGCGTTAAACCAGATACAAATTAATTCAAAACTAGTAACAGTTCCGAATTCAAAATGTTTTGTTTATTCCGCCAAAGGAAACGTAATTAACAGTTTCACTGAAAGGTTAACGTGTTACATAGTGGAGAACTGTAGATAGGTATTGCAGATTCTTTTAGGATATCAGAAAAGCTTTTATTCGCTTTATATAAGTTTCTTATTGAAACAGAATATACTTCAATTTATCCAGTTCTAAATACAAATGACTCAATTCTATTGTTGTCATTTACTCCTTCACGTTTTATTGTATTTAATAAATTTTATAAAAGTTCTTCCAAGAATACATCTTGCGGCTCGTAATCCAGTGTATCAATAAAACGAATGATAAACCGCCTTGATGTATAAAGGAAGAGGTTCTTACGGATATATGGCGCATTTAGTTTTATTCTCGTGGTGAAAACCCAATCAAACTTTAATGCGGACATCAACTTTACATTCGTTATGGCTACACGTGTTTTATTATTTTCCTTTAGAATGAATTGTACACAAAGAATTTCGTCTAGTCTCGTCAGTGTACAGAGTTTGTAGTAAATATGCAAAATAATGTAATACATATTATTGACTGTACAGTTCCTAACTGGAGACCCCGACGGTAATAGATTTTACAACTGTTTTAAATATCCAATTTCTGTATTATTTAATTTATAGCTTGCAATCATTATTTAACAAATTGTTACTTCTTAATAAAGAATTTCTCCACTTTTTCTTACCTCAATCAAAAATTCAGTCTTTATTATTGCAGCGGCATTATATTATCTTTTTCATTTCGTGAAGATGAGCTTATCACAAGCTTATGTAAACCATAATGCCTAATGCACTATTCAGTGGGCTGTTACAGCTGATGTGAGATCATTCCGCACAGAACGCCTCATGTTCCAGGCGCCATTGTCGGCATTACGACTCACAAATAATTAATAGCTTCCGACCCATTGTGGGTACGTCAGAAGAGCAGCCGCCTTTGTGTGTGTGTTATGTCAAGAGCATTCAAACTTAAAACAAACAACAGTACTTGGTGGGAGTTATGTCAGCTCGAAATGCATTTTAACAGTGCATTTCGCGCAATAATTTATTTCATGTATTAATTGTATTACACTTTGTGCAGATTTGAATTACGGGCAGAGCGGTGGCATCACTCGTCAGGAAATCTCATTATGAGCTAATATTTTATAGTAAAAATATTCTCGAAAACCGAAATAAGAACTCCGTCAATGTATCCAAATTTGTTTGTTGTGGACTTGAGGAGGAATATTATATTCAATGGGTTATAAAAATGTTAATGAGGTTGTCGAGGCAACCGAGTCTACCCGAGCTTTAACAATCTGTCAATGTCGGGTTTCAAATTTGTCAACAGCAATCATAAAATCCAAAGCGAAGTTTGAATTGTTCATTTTTAAAGTGAGTTTCCTAAAGATCCAACGTGCAGGTGGATAGGATGAGGAAAATGCAATTAAAAATTTCCGTACTATTTCTCACAATCACAATAGAGAAGTGTATTGATTTTACATCATGCACGCTTGGTATCCATTAGTGAATATTGCTCTTTATTAAAACCCTTTTACAGGCCCTAGAGGAACTTTTGACGTGATCTATATACCTATACCAAAAAAATATCTGTTAATATTAGTATCATTGCATGTGTTAGAAAATCCCTGGTGGATTATTATAAAAAACAAGTTAGGATTATATTTGCGTTTTCTCTTTAATACCGATATACCTGAAATAAAGCACCTGAACCGAAGCAAGGCAATAGCCGATATAACGTCATCTGTCACAATCGAACACTAAATGAACGTAACATCACTCAACTGTCAACATATGAACGATGTCCGATGGTGGTAATAATGTGGAGTTTTGCGTTATGGTTATAGCGGGGAAACGTAACGAACATATTTGTGTAAATGTTTTAGAAACGTTTCCACACGCTGCATTAAATACAATGAGTTTAAATGACTATGTTAAGTGGTTGAAAAAGTAGTTAGTAAAAGCGAAAGATGTAGAAGGTAATGGGTCGTAATATTTATTTTACGTATCACTATGATAAATGGGTGATATATCACGTATACAGGTGTTTATGAATGCATGTATGAGATGGTATTAAACGATTTTCAGATATATACATAGTAGATGATAGTATAGTATGGGAAAATAGTAAATAAAATATGATTCAATCAATAAATTAGTAATTAATTTTTTGGCTCCTAGCTTCAATTAATGAAGAGGTACAAAAAAGATAAAGAGAAGATTTAGAGTTTAGTAGGTAATTTAATTTCTATCATTTTCGTAGGGTCAAATGTTGTAACAATTATATTCTTCAAAATTATTTGAAGAAGTAATTTTCCAACGCTGGAATGCTAAAGTTCTGAGATAATAACCGTATCCGTATTAAAGATATATAACCAAACATCCTAGCCAAATGTAAACAAATATATGTAAAGCGAAAATAACATAATTTCGCGTTTTTAACCCCTTTGTGGGCCGTGTCATTGCTATTTATGACTGCCAGAGCTGTAGATGCGTACGTTATTCGTCATTTCTGTAAGGCTGCGGATTGCATTAAAGCGCGTAAATTTTTTACGAGGGCATAGAATTTTTCACCCTCCACATTACACCGAAAGAGGCTTTGATTCAATTGTTATGCAAATATTCGTGGAGCAGCAAATATTCTCGAGCTGCTTGCCTGTCTGTTGGTTGTTGATACCGTAGTACCATACAATGGCTTAGGGCTTATTTACACCAACATTTAACAAAGTTCTTATTTGTGATTTCTGTAATTTCTGTTCAATTAATATCATAATTAATGCAAAGATCTTGTACTATAGACAACAGTGACTTCACTATGGTTATCATCTGACATAGTGGAATATATGATGTCCACTTTGTTGTCTGTTTTTTACAAAATCTGTATTGGGTTAGTTTTCGAACTTTGGTTAAAATTGTTACACAGTACAAAGACATAGATAAAACGTTTGTTTGTACAAACATTTTACAGAAGTATTAGAGCATTCCATATTTTACCTTTTATGGCGCACAAATTTTATATATTAAGATTAAAGTTAGCATCTAGACTTAAATTAACAGAAATTTACGTCAGATAATAAAGTTAGCGCAAAGCCGCCAGTTGCTAGGTTATATTGCACATTGCACATTAATGTCATAATTTTTGTTGAACGTATACCGCTACTGTGTTTATCGTTACAACATGTTTCTATTAGATTCTGCACTGAAACTGATTACACAGCAAGCTCATTAAGCAGTTTATGTTATGTAATCATTATTTGTGCGATCTCTTTTCACTATGCATTCAGTTTACGACATGGTATTATTGCGATGAATGTTCAATCGTTTCTTCGTCATTGTTGCTTGCGCCGGGAAGACGTAAGCGCCTAACGAATCAAACTTGCATATATATAAAACACAGCCAGAAATTTTCTCCCCCTTCGGGGAAGTCATCCCCTAACTCCGACGCTGACACATCATTTTTGTCTTATCAGTAATGTGCGTTAACGGCGCTTATGAATGTTAACTTTTAGGGTCGATTTACATTGCGGCGTTTTGTCGACTGAGAGTTTTCCGAGATAATAAAAAATATCGATTGCAGCGACATCATTGTTCGCGCCTCTTTCTTTTCCCTATCCTCACCTGGCAACACATTGTCTATGAATAGACGTTGACAACCTGTCAATGCGCACCGCACCGCCGTTGCATACACTTCAAACTTCGAATTCCGCTCCGCGCGCGCTTACGGGACGCCTCCGCAACATATGGTTATAAGTTATAAAGTATTCGCAAAGCACCGCAACTACCACCAGAACGAGAAAAGGGATCCCTTCGGGAGTGAA